>PVKE010002292.1:62024-85072 GCA_004027555.1 Craseonycteris thonglongyai | reverse complement strand
TAATATCAGAGGACTTATGGAACATAGTCGACAAAGAAAGGTTCCCATTTTTAAAAAAAGCGGCATATAAAATCAAATCGTTTTTTGGGTCAACGTATTTATGCGAATCTTTGTTTTCAAACATGAATTTAATAAAATCACGATATAGATCTCGACTTACCGATGAGCATCTTAATAATTGTTTGCTAACAGGGTTGTCGTCATACTCTCCTAATTATAAGGCACTGGCCAATGAAATGCAATGCCAAAGATCACACTGACAGATTGTTTTTTTTTTTATGTTTTCTTTTATGTTTTTTTAAATGATTTTATTATACGTGTTTTTTATTTACTTTGTATTACGTTTTGTATATGTTTCTTTGTGTGTATATAATTTGTACAATAAATTTATTATTTTAAAATTATTTTTGTTTATTAATTTTTATTCTTGTTCAGTAATAAATATCCTTAGAAATAGCTGGTGCCCGCCGCCCTACCGATATTTTAGAATGCGCCCTAGGGTATAAAAAGGTTGGGAACCCCTGCCTTAGGAACATACGAAGACCTTAAAAAAAAGGTAAACATCCTACCTTTAATGCAAGTGGTCAACCTTCCTTTAATGCAAGTGGTCAACTGCTTCCTGGGCCACTATACTTTCCTCTTATAAATCTGGTGAAGATGAGGGTATGTTTCTCTTGTGTGTACAAAGGAAAATGTTTGGTGGATACAGCCTTTACTATACCACAGACCATAATTTTTATTATAGTGAAACTGGTCTCTATTGTAAGCCAATGTCTTCAAGACCCCAAATCTCAGAGGAGGAAATAACTACCCAGGGGATTGAGTCTGTAAAGGTTCAAATGACTGATGCTGGATGCACAGGTAGTGGAGATTTAATATGCTGTTTTTATTATAATTATTATTGTTTTGTTTTGTTTTTTTGACAGAAAAAGAGAGAGAGAGAGAGATACAGAGACAGAGAGAGAACTGAACTGGCGGCACTCCCCAGTTCAGCATATGGGTCCACACGCGCTGGGGCCGGGATTCGATCCTGGGTCCCCAGTGCTGCAAAGTGAGCGCTTAACCCACTGAGCCATCCCAGCTTCCCCTATTATTGTTTTTGATAGCTCACTGATTAGTATTGCACAAATTTTGAGTGGTTCGCCCCAATCCATAATCCCTGTTTTAGTATACAATTTTGTAGAATTCAGTAACACATATATGTAATTATGGCAGAAATATTGTACTCAATATTAAATCAAGGAAAAAGTATAGGACCAATAAAGCAGAGCTATGCAGCACATCTAATAAACATGGTTAGAAAAGAACTGTGGATGTGGCTGAGGAACATGGAGCTGACCAGAAACAAATACATAAAAAGCCAAGTAAGTTTTGAGTTACATTGCCAAAATATTTGTTTTAAGTACACCAGCTTGGGCTAGTAGAGGCTGTGACTATTCAAGACTTGTAATACAAAGGTCTTTGGGCTCCCAAGCATCTATGGCCTAAGTGGGTAAAGAAAGCTGTTCATCCCCCTAAGGGGCACATTCCTCTTTGCCCACTTCAGATATACCCAAGGAAGATAATAGGAAAAAAAGAAGATCCAAGAGGATGAAGATCCAAGAGGATGAAGCTAGGGAGCAAAGAAAAAACAGACAAGTGAGTCATTGCTAAGAAGCCAGATCAGCATCTATTTAAGAACATTTCCCACTCCTGGAGGGGGTCCTCTTAAGGATTTCAGAATTTGCTGTAGTGCTCCGACAGTTAAATGTCTCCTACACCACCCCCCCTTAAAATGGGAGTTAAAAAAATTTTATTCTGTCATTAGTCACAATTGTACATTGTATGTGGGGGCAGCAGATCATTTGTCGATTGCTTTCACAGGTCTTGGAACAGGAAGAGCAGCACCTGGGCCTGATGCAGTGACAACTATGCATCACCTCCTCATGAGCAGGCCACCAATCACCACCCCATTGCACTACTCAGAGATCCTAGACTTGGAGCTCGATGCTGTGATTGGATGAGAACTTGGGGTTCCTTACCCCGGGAGGAAGTCAATGTATTTGGCCTGTGAGAGAGAGTAGACTGAATACCTGATGATCAAAAGGATGGTGCTGTTATCAAGTATGTTCCGCTCTCTGTCCCCCTGGCACAGACAGTGCTGCATTTCCTGGCCCTCCTTAGTTTCGTGGGGGCAGTACTGGTTCTGGCCATCATGCTGTCAAATAAGTGATGTGAGTCACTTTTAAGCTACCATATTTAATTGCTAATGAGAGACCCCTGGAACTAGCATGGTGACTAGTCATGTGCAAGATGTTTGTTCCATCAGCCTGGATCACTGAGCCATACTCATGTAAGCAGAGCTCCCCTGATGACCTATCATGGCCACAAAGCGAGAAAGAAATCATTCTTTTTTAAATTAAAAAAATTGTTTTCAATTACAGTTGACATGCAATATTGTATTTGTTTTAAGAATACAGCATGGTGATTAGACTCTTACATAACTTATGAAGCGATCCCCCCCAATAAATCTAGTACCACCTGGCATCGAATAATTACAATATTATTAGTATTAACTATATTCCCTAGGCTGTACTTTAAAGATTTTATTGTTTTTTGTTTGTTTGTTTGTTTTTTATATCTTTTTATATTTATAGAGAGTAATTATTTTGTCTTCAGTGCATATTTATTTCTATTTTACTTTTGACAGATAGAGAGAGAGACAGAGACAGAGACAGCTAGAGAACTGAACTGTGGGAACTCCCCAGTTCAGCATGTGGGTCCTGCCTGGGCCGGAGCCGGGATTCGATCCTTGGTCCTCGTGGCCTCAAAGCGAGCGCTCAACCCGCTGAGCCGTCCCGGCTTTCCCCAAGATTTTATTGTTTTTGAGAGAAGGTGAGAGAGAGAGAGAGAAGGGAGGAGGGCCCAAGCAGTCTCCATAGTTATACATCATTAGCTTTGACATAGTTTCATTCCACACAGGTGGATGTGGGGCTGTGTGGGGGCAGGAACTGAACTGGGGGCCTCCTGCATGGGAGACGACACCACAGTTCAGCATGTGAGGTTTCACGGGCCAGGACCAGGATCCGATCTCTAGACCTCGTGGTTGTAAGGCAAGTGCTCAACCTGTTGAGCTACCCCCAGCATCCCCCTAGGTTATACTTTATATCCCAGTAATCCTCACTGTTTTAAGACACCTAGATTCAGGGGTGGTTTGTTATTGCAGCATAACCTAGATAACATAGCTCTTTATGAATATATATAGTATACATATTACATATATGAATTGTCTTAGTCTTAAGCTAGACAGCAGAGACAGAATTGCTAAGTAAAAAGTTAAAACAATCAAAGACAAAGGGCTGAATTCACAGGGGAATTCTCTACTTAAAAAATTAGCAAATAACACTATGCTTTCTTTTAAAAATTAGAATTACAATGTTTTATTCTATTTTAAATGAGGTACAAATATATGAATTCTCATATGATCCTGAAAGTGACATCTCGCCACTATTAAAATCAGAACTCACAAAAACATTAATAAATCATACTGTCACAATAAAAAATGTGTTCACTTTGAAACATACATGGGCTTTCTGCCCACATTGTACTTTCTTCATTTGATTTTGGCACTTTTTCTCTTACTTGAGTTTTGGTGATAATCTTTTATTTTTTTTCCCCAGAAAACTTAAAATATCTCCTAAGGACAAAATTAAGTAACCTTTATAAAACCAAAAAAACACATTAGGGAAATTAGAAGCTATCATGTTCCATTATCTAACTCTTAATGTGTACCCTTGGTTCTAACTTATTATAAATCATCTTAATTTAGTTTTTTAGAAGACTTTCTAGGTGAGTTCTTTTTCTTTTTTTTCTTTCTTTTTTATTGTTTTTGACAGAGAGAGAGAGAGAGAGAGAGAACTGAACTGAACTGGGGGCACTCCACAGTTCAGCACATGGGTCCGCACGGGCCGGGGCCGGGATTCGATCCTCAGTCCTTGGCTCTGCAAAGTGAGCGCTTAACCCACTGAGCCATCCCGGCTTCCCCTAGGTGAGTTCTAAGAACCTGAAGTAGGTATAAAATGCAAATAAGAAATAACCCTCATTGATATTTGAAGCTGTTTAAATTCATCTCTCTGTGGTATTAAAATAACACAAGTTCATCTGTTCTGAGAGAGATCATTTTCTACTATTTCATAAAATAAATTTCAAAATAAAGTGGGTCAGTCCTAAGCATCTTGCTATAATTAATGTATACAACTTAGGAAAAAATGTGGTGCTTATGTTAGCAGGTATACAAATTGAGAAGCAACCAGTCCTGATACTCTAATAACTTGAACGGCTACTGGGAAGAAAATACAAGTTTCAGAAAAAAATTAGAGACTATGAAAGCATATTATAGACAGTAAAGTACAGCTTCCCAGGATGTGACTTATTCAATGCCATTTTTTTCCAAGTCTACTACGAAATAAGTTTTCCCATCTTTAAGAGTGTGTTTATTTAAATTTAGTTTAAAAGGGAAAACAATGAATTTTGTTCCCTGGAAAGTTTTAATAGTCAATTTTTGACAAGTTTAACATTTTTTTCTATTACAATATGTATTAATACCTATGTACCCTCCTCATACATTAAAAGGGTTCTATTTGGGATGAGTCTTTTCAAGTTGAGAGGGCAACTTAAGACTTATCAATGCTACTTGCCTCTGCTTACTTCATCACTTCCTTCAGAACTACTTCCACAGACTACCAAGGCACTGCCAGACTTTCTAAAGCATACAACTATCTATAAGGATCAGGTCAAAATTAAAACTACCAAGAAACAAGGAGAGAAAGACCAACGCGTGCCAGCAAAGTTCTTCCAAAAAAAAAAAAAAAAAAAAAGATCCATTAGGAAGAATGGACAGGATGACATTGGGGTCTGTGACCATAATGGTCTGGCAATTTACTGAAAATGGTGCTGCTTTTGGAAAGAATGTCAGTGACTTTTGGCAAATAGCAACTAATCTCCAAGTCAAATAATTATTCAACAACTACTATATGCTTAATATGAGTAGAAAAAGTGGAGATCTGAAAGCTTAGAAGAGAGGGAAATCACATCTAGTTGGGAAAATAAGAAAATGTTCTGCAAAGGATAGTACATTTCAGAAAAGCTTGAAAGGCAGGAAGGTTTTGGATTGGTAGAAATGATGTCTGGGGAAGCAGGGATGGCTCAGTGGGTTAAGTGCTCACTTTGCAGTCCCTGGGACCTAGAATTGAATCCTGGCCCTGGCCCATGCGGACCAATGTGCTGAACTGGGGAGCTCTCCCAGTTCAGTTCTCTCTCTGTCTCTGTCTCTGTATCTCTCTCTCTCTCTCTCTCTCTCTCTCTCTCTCTCTCTCTCTCTCTCTGTCAAAAATAAATAAATAAATAAAAATACAAACATTAGAAATGATGTCAAATGTTTATGGTAGAAAGTCATTTCTAGTGAAGGAAGGACAATCAGAATGGGGTAATAGGGAATATTCCTGAATAAGAGACAGTTTAAATTCTTTAGTTTTTCTAGGGCTTTGGAAGGAAGAGATGGTAAGAAAAGCAAATTACTGCCATATTGTAGCCAACCTTGAAGGCTCAGATGAAGAGTTTGTGTTAATATAAGTGGCAAGATAGAACCACCAGAGGAAGCCGGGATGGCTCAGTGGGTTAAGTGCTCACTTTGCAGCCCTGGGGACTGAGGACTGAGTCCTGGCCCCGGCCCGTGTGGACCCACATGCTGAACTGGGGAGTGCCCCCAGTTCAGTTCTCACCGGGGTGAGACCCCAGCCCAGTTCCTGCCCTGTGCAGCCCCGCCCATCTGTGGAATGAAACTATGTGGAAAAACCGATGATGTGTAACTGTGGAGACTGTTCTGGGCCCTCCCCCTTCTGTCTGTCTCTGTCTCTGTATCTCTCTCTCTCTGTCAAAAACAATAAAAATAAATCTTTAAAAAAAAAAAAAGAAAAGATAGAACCACCAAGGGTTTTTAAAGACAAACTAGTATGATTAGAGTTGTGCTTTATAGGGGTTAAATTATATGACTGTAAACAACTGTAGACCTATGTTTAACATTATTTTTGAAATATATATATAATAAAACAAATATACAATTAAGCAAGATAGAAGGAATTTAATTTAAATAAGAAAATTTAAATACAAAAAAGTATAAGTAGGAGAGTAAGATATACCAGAAATTAGCATAAAAACAAAAGCATAAACTATTTGACACTACATCCCATATCAGTACTGACTCAAATAAATTTAAAAACTTTTCTACAAGAATATGTTCCTTGTGAAATAATTACTTAATTTCCCTACTTAGTAACTGAGTTTAAAACTATGTCCATACTTAATATTTGCCTGAAGTGAATGAAATCTCACTATGTCTTTTCCTTAAAAATAATCTCTAGGGATGCAGGGATGGCTCAGGGGGTTAAGCGCTTGCTTTGTAGCCCCAGGGACCGAGGATCGAATCCCTGCCCCGACTCATGCAAAACCATATGCTAAACTGGGGTGTGTTTCCCATGTGGGAGGTCTCCAGTTCAGTTCTCACCCCCTCAGCCCCCACCCCACTCAGCCCCTGGGTCGGGGGGGAGTGCCTCCCATGCAGGTGGCCCCCAGCCCAGTTCCCACCCTGTGCAGCCCCCACCCACCTGTGTGGAAGGAAACCATGTCGAAAACTAATGATGTACAACTATGGAGACTGTTCTGGGCCCTCCCCCTTCTCTGTCTCTCTCTGTCTTTGTCTCTCTTTGTCTCTGTCAAAAACAATAAAAAAATAATAATAATCTCTAAGAGTAAGAAACCTTTCAGTATACCTATGGTATACCATGAAATTCTGAACTACTTAGGATGCTAAACTGCTACATCATTTTAACAAGTGTAGTAAAAATCATTTAGACCCCTCTGATTTGTTCTTTTATATAAAACAAGCCATAATACAGAAGACGCTCAGTTAACCAGCATCCATGGGGAGGGGGGTTGGTACATGCCAAATAAATGTAAGAAGACCCTACATTGACCGGAACTCAAGCAACCGGCACTCTCAAGCATCCAGAGTGTGCTGGTTGCTTGAGTTTCAGTTAACAGTGAGTCTACTGAAAGCTTTTCCACCTGCAGCCTGACAACCACATATGGCCCAGGATGGCTTTGAATAACGGCCCAACACAAATTTGTAAACTTTCTTAAAACATGAGATTTTTTGCAAGTATTTTTTTCAGCTATCATTAGTGTTAGTGTATTTTATATGTGACCCAAGACATGACAATTCTTCTTTTTCCAATGTGGCCCAGGGAAGGCAAAGGTTGGCCACCCCTGGGTCTACTGTATTATGTGTAACCAAATAGGCTTAACAGTGGAACCAATTACTAGGGTTCATTTTAAACCTAATATTTGGTTTGTCAATCCTGAAATTTTACCATTTTATATACTTCAGTCTGCCAAGCTGAAAACTGGGAGCCCAGAAAAAAAACTGAAAAGCTTGGTAAATTCTACATTCTAATCTACAAAATGCAGATGGTGCTAGTGATAACAATTTGTATTTATATGATGCTCTATAGTTCACATAAAGAACATTTATCATACATTTATTAAACATTTATTAAGTGTCCACTGTGTGTTAGGCACTCACTGTAGGAGGTACTGAAAAGTAACTGGGGAGACAGACATGAAAACCAATAATCACAATACAGTGATAAACACAATTACAAAAGACAGCTTAGCACGATGGTTAAGAGCACAAACTCTGAAGCCAGAATGCCTGCATTAAAAACCTGGCTCTCAAACATACTAGGTGGCTTTGGGCACATTATTTAACCTCTCTATACTTCATTTTCTGCATCTGTAAAATGGAGATAATAATAATATCTACCTCATGGGATTAAATGAATTATTCATGTAAATGCTTATGAGTACTTAGCAACAATAAGCACTATTATAAGTGTTTCATAAATAAACACATTCATTAAAACATATAATGTACAGTGGCAGTGTGGAAAAGGAGATGATTAACTGATGTAAAATGTAATGAATATGTCAAAGAAAGTTTCAGAGATGAGATAAAGCTGGAGCTGGTCTTAAAAGGACAAGCAGAAGTCACAGATGAAGAAGGGAGGTCAGCATACAAGAAACAGGTAAGAAAAGACAGGTGGGATGACTGGGATGGCTCAGCATACTGAGTGCTTGCCTTGCAAACAAGGTCCAGGGATCAAATCCTGGCTCCAGTCCGTGCAAAAAAACCACAAAAAAACCCATATGCTGAACTGCAGCACAACTGGTAACCGCCTGGATGGCAGCAAAGGTTCTTATCTCCCATGCAGGAGGCCCCCACTTCAATTCTGCCCCACACTCCCCCACATCCAACTATGGAGACTACTCTGGGCCCTCCCCTCTTCTCGTTCTCTCTCACTTCTCAAACAATAAAATAAATCTTAAAAAAAGAAAAAGAAAAAGACAGGAATGAAACCACGTAGGTTTTTGTTTCTCTTATGTAAGGATCACTGCTCTACAATAACTTGGAATATTGTTCCTATTTCACAGCTGAGGCTCAGTTTAATAACTTTCCCATTGTCATTGCTGGTGAGTGATGAAGCAAGGGCTAGATTTCTGGTTTTCTAACTTCTAGTCCCAGTTTATCCACTGCCTCCTATTGAGCTAAATGATAAACAACAATTATCTCAAAATATGCACTTAGGTCTTGAACAAAACATACCTACCTACACCACACAAAGTAAAACAATAAAATTCCAGGCTAGTATTTAAGAGTCTAAGTTTTATTCTTAGCTAGTGGAATTCATACCCCCTTTCAGATGCCCTATTAGATTAATTCATATAGTCACATTTCAATCTGATATACCTGCAGTTTGTTTCACAGTAACCACTTCTGACAAACTAAAGACTAAAAATTTGGAAGGGGGCAAAGGGAGGGGACATTAAATATATGGTGATGGAAAGAGAACTGGGTGCTAATATATAATGCAACACACAGATGATGTAATGTAGAAATGTATTATACAGCTGGAACCTATGTAATTTTTACCAACCAATGTCACCTCAATAAATTTAACAATTAATAAAAAAAAAATCAAGAATTTTAATTACATTTTAGTTGATTACATTTGGTTGATTACAATTTAATTAAATTTGGTTTCAATAGATTAAACCAAAATTAATTTAAACTTGGTGTATAAAGTGGAAGTTACAGGTATAAAATTTACAGTGAAAAATGTTCTATACCATAGGATCAGCTGCATACTTACAAATGTCCTGAATTTCCAAAGCTGCTCACAAAATCTACCTGGGATATACTAGAAAAGCTACCAACACCAACATGTAAAAGTCAACTTTATAACAAAGGAAACCTCAAATGACATTTATTACTGGGCTATATTTTAGATAAACATTATAAAGTGTTCTCAGATACCTATCTTTTTTATTGTTGAAAAAAATATAAGGGCTGTCCGGAAAGTACCCAGCCACGTAACCATTCTTGTTACATTGACAATGGCTGGATTTCTTCCAGAAAGCCTTCATATAATTAATTTTAATGCAACCTCGTCTAATAAAATTTAATATGTCAAACAATTATTTTTTTAAGCAGTCCATCTAATCTATTACCTGTGAAAACAAATCTGTAAGAAAAGGAATTGAGAAATGCCTGTCACCTTCAGTTTTAAACAAAGCATCTATAAAAATAAAATTTCACTGTAGTTTTTTACATGTGTATTTTAATAACACTGCCAGTGTTTCCTCAGTAACATGCAAATGAAGCTAGTAGGAGAGGACAAAGGCGAGGTTCTCCTCTTAGGTGCTACCTAATTACCTCAACATTTCCATATAAGACAGTAAAGCTAATGTGCATTACTCATCACAGTCAACTTAAGAAACCTTAACTTTCACCGATAACCCCTGAGGGCCAAAGAAGAAATCAAATACCAAGTAGGCTGCACTGCAGTACCTGGATGACCGCAGTGTATATTCAAAACAGCTTTTCATTATTCAATTCAATTCACAAATATCATCTACAGACAGGATAATATAATTTCAAAAAAGGAGTCATATTTAAAAGCAGGGTAAGAGCTTTGTATCACTGTTACCTTTTCTGTTAAAATCTGAAAAAGTCCTGTCTACAGAAATGCTCAAATAACATTCAGTGCCCTTAAAAACAACCAGAAAGACATATATCCACAATATGCATAATCTTGGAAGGTCTCAGTCTAACCTTCACCAAAGGTTGTTTAATTGGATGCAATTATTTTAATGCACTAGTCCATTTTCAAAATGCCACCAATGTGAGCACCTTGACCATCATTAACCGATATCCTGCCTAAATTAACTTCATTAAGAAAAAACAGAGACTTCAAAGGCTTTGTGAATCTTTTTCTAAGGTAACACCTTAGGTTAGAATTGAGATGTATTTAGCAGATGTTCACACTATGACTACCTACAATGTAAGCCATTATCAGAGGCCTACATACATGTTAACTTGACTAGATCATCATGAACTTGAATTAAAAACTCTTTTTTAGAAAAAGAAAATAACAGAAATGCCCTTATTACATTCCTGTATATTACAAAAATTAAAATTACAAATATTTTAGATGAGTAAACAGCATCAGGAAATGTTGAGATTTGATTTATATATTTGACTTACCAAAAATTTTTGACACTTCAAAAAATTAACACTTGGAGAAAAAGTTTAACTGAACTAGTCTTAGACCAACAGGTATAAACAAATATTCTAAGACAAAAATATCTGAAACCAGATGGGATGATTTAACCCATACCATGACATACCCAAAACATGGCCAATGGAAAAACACAAATTGCTAATAATACTGGCCTGCCTTTTCTTTCCCATAAGTCTGTATGTTGCTTTCTTTAAGTAGCAATTCTTAAACTTTGGAGAATCTTTGAAAAACTACAAATCTTCTCTCACAGTAAAATGAACACACAAAATTTTACATGCAGTTTCAAAGAGTTGGCCCATCCCCAGTCCAGGGAAGCCGGGATGGCTCAGCCGGTTAAGTACTCGTTTTGCAGCCCCAGGGTCCAAGGATCGAATTCTGGCACTGGCCCATGCAAACCCATATGCTGAACTGGGGTGTGGCCCCAGTTCAGTTCAACTATGGAGACTGCTCTGGGCCCTTCCCCTTCTCTCTGTCTCTCTCTCTCTGTCAAAACAATACAATAAATCTTTTAAAAAAATAAACCCCAGTCCAATAACTTCTATTACAGAGCGGATTTAACTTTTTTGTATTTATAATATACATTTAGATTAGTTTGTAAATTAAATTTTATCTTCTTTGCTCTTCTTCCTACCCATTTTCTCCCACCATCTCCAGCTTACCTATAGTTATTAATGAAGTAACAGATGAGTGAAAGAACATCATTAAATGGAGAAATAAAAGATCTTATCATGTACTCCAATATGCCACCTAACCAGGTGTGTGATCCTGGACAAGCCAATTAATCTCACTCAATCTCAGTGTGTTCCCTGTAAACTAGAATAACTGTATCCACACCTATTAATCTGATAATACAGGCAACGTTCCTAGTACATGGGACTTTCAGTGCTGGTTCCTTCCTATTTGAGAAGATTTTTCTTAAAGAAGTTACAAATTATAGATGGCTGAGCAGAGATTTATGTAATTTTAGAGTTTGTTGCATGAATTCTTCTATAGTAAACATGCGGTAGTGAAGATGAGAGAAAGGAAAAGATTGGGAAGAGAAAGTAAGTTTAAAAAATGAAATAGGCTACAAGCAATTTAAGAAAGAACATAAAGTAAACTTTATCAAATTAAAATCTTTCATGTGTCAAAGAATACCATCAAAAAAATAAAGACAAGGTGGAAAAAATATTTGCAAATCATGGATCTAATAAAGGCCTAGTACCCAGAATATATAAAGAACTCTTACATTTCAACAATAAAAAAACAAACAGCCCAATTTTAAAATGGGCAAAGCATTTGAATAGACATTTCTCCAAAGAAGATATACAAATAGCCAAGAGTTACAGGGGAAAAAATGCTCAATATCTTTAGTCATTAGAAAAATGCAAATCAAAACTACCATATTATACCACTTCATACCTACCGGGATGGCTATAATAAAAAAATTGAAGAGCAGCAAATATTGGCTAGGATGTGGAAAAATTGGAAACTTTACACATTACCAATGGGAATATAAACTGGTACAGCCACTTTTGAAAACAATTTGGCAGTTCCTCAAAATGTTTAACATAGAGTTACCACATGACCCAGCAATTCCACTCCTAGGTATGTACTCAAGAGAACTGAAAATATATATTTAAACAAAAATTTGTATATAAATGTTCATAGCAGCATTACTCATAATAACCAAAAACTAGAAACAATTCAAATATACATCAACTGATGAGTATATAAATAAAATGTATATTCACATGATGGAATATTATTAGTCATAAAAAGGAATGAAGCACTGATAACATAGTACAACATAGACGAATCCTGAAAACATTAAGTGAAGTGAAAGAAGCCAGGCACAAAAGTCTATCTACATTGTATGATTTCTTTTATATGAAATGGTCAGAATAAGCAAATCTGTGGGGAAGCCAGGATGGCTCAGTGGGTTAAGTGCTCACTTTGCAGCCCTGGGGACTAAGGATTGAATCCTGGCCCCGGCCTGTGTGGCCCATGGGGTGTGCTTCCCATGAGGAAGGTCCCCAGTTTGGTTCTTGGCCCCCAGTTCAGCCCCTGGCTCAAGGGGCGTGTCTCCCATGTGGGAGGCCCCCAGCCCAGCTTCCACCCTGCATGGGTCCCTCCCACCTGTGTGGAACAAAACCATGTCAAAAACTGATGAAGAAAAAAAAAAAAAAAAAAAAAATTAAGAAAAAAAACCACAACTGATGAAGTACAACTATGGGGACTGCTCTGGGCCCTCTCCCTTCTCTCTCTCTCTCTCTCTCTGTCTCTGTTAAAAAAAAAAAAAAAAAGCAATAAAATAAATCTTAAAAAATAAAAAGAATAAGCAAATCTGTGAAAACAAAGTGATTGACAGGAGCTGTGGGTAGGGAGAAACACGGAATGACTGCTAATGGGTAATGAAAATGTTTTGGAAATAGTATTGGTGATGGTTGTACTTCTGAATATAGTACTAAAACCACTGAATTGTACACTTAAAAATGGTGACTTATAAGGCAGATGAATTACAACTCAATAAAAAATAGTAAGTTAAATAAAATAAAATAAGTCTTCTGGACACAAAAAATGTCCAAAGGTGGTCAAAACAGTAAGATTATCTGAAAATTGCGGTATTTTCTACAAAAATGACAGTACTGATTTACTGGATAGGTCCTAGAGGGTAAACTGGGCTCTAAGAGCGGTGATGCAGTGAGACCCAGTGGAAAGTGAGGACTTGCACGGTGCTGAGAGTCAGGAGGGCTACGCAGGCTCTCTTTGGGGCTCTCCCATACTGCTGGGCAGGTCACTTATCCTTTTCAGGCCCTGTTTTCTCCACTGTATACTCAAGTGATTCCCTTCCAACACTAACCTCTATGGTTTGTGCTAATTGCACATTTCCATTCTCTTACCTAATCTGGTAGCCTACTACCACACAGTAATTGCCAACCTTTTCAACATATACTTCCTTAACCCCTGCCCCTTTGCCATGTTCCCATGGAGCACTGTTCCAAAAAATTGTGTATAGAAAGTTGCATTCGGGTCATACTTTTTAATTTTTTACTAACCAAGTATGAAAAATAGCCTGTCATAGCTTTTTGGTTAGACTGTCCAACTTTGCCATAATTTTCATTTGACTTTATGAACATGAAAATTAGCTTATGAATCTCAGGCTGGGGACACCTGGGTTAAGGAACAATATTATCTACAGTCTTGAAATAAATATGACACTAAATGGGATTGAGACCACAACCTTAACCATGGTATAAACAAGTTTTTCCAAAGACAACACTGGGTCCAACCACACTTTCTCAAGAGGGGAGAGACAGACACATCATTATTTAACACCGTTCCGTAGATGGTTCTATTCAATCCTCTGCCTTCATCAGAAACTAAGGCAATCTGCCAACCCAGATGTAGAAGAAATCCAGGAAGCCTCAGATACCTGCCAAATCCACTGCTACCTCTGCTTTTTTTAGTAGTCCCCCCTCCTTTACTTTAGTTGTGGGCTAAACAAAACAATACCAGGTAACAATGCCACAACTGTGTCAAAATTCAAGGCAAAAGCGCCCAACTACTCTGTAGGTGGCAAAGCACAACTTTACTCAACAGACATGTTCTATGCTGGATGTTAGCAAGCTGACCCGAGGTCCCCACCCATTGGGAAGTGCAGGTGACCACAGAGAAGAGGGATTACTCTGGTCTGGGTTGGTAACTAACCACACTGAGTTTTGGTCAATGACTCTTCGCGGGACATCTAGTACATCAGTCTTGGAAGTGGTGGGACTGTGCTTAAACTGTTGCTACTCAAACACGAGGGTTATTTGTGAATACTGAGGTTTCTTTTTTCCCTCCAAAGAAAAAACAAATTTTTAATTTTTTCCTGATTATGAAGGTGAAGATTAGAGGCCAAAAGGGTTTATACTGAGCATTTTCTGTCCAACTTCCACACTCTATTCTTCATTCACAAGCTTTGACTATCACCTACATGCAAAGTACTAAGTATAAATACCAAGAAATTATTCATTAAGCTTTAAAAATTATATATAGAAGGAAAAGTATGATCAAACCCAAATCTTAAGCTTTACTCATTTCAGAACATATTGACCAAAGGAGTAAAGATACATTACAAAAAGTAGTAATAGTAAATGAAAAAGTGCTTCAATTTCTCTTGGTTATACTATAAAGATGATCCTAATAGTAAAACACAAAGTCAAAGAACTAAACCACAAAAGCCCCAATATTTTAAAAGCCAAGGAAATCTATAATACTGTATAGCTACCTAGAAGCAATTGGAATACCCTCCTAAAACACTTTCAGTCTCAATATGTTCTCAAATCCGAAGTATCTTTCCCTTTTGGTCTTAATGAAGAACTATGTTGTCTGGAGACAAGCTTTCTATAAACTTACACACAACAACCACATAAGAAAATATTATAACATTTTTATGTTCAATTCAGGAAATTCTAAAGTTTAAAACCACTCCAAATTAAAATATGACCACTTCAAAGAAAAGGGAATAATTTCAAAGTCAAGACCAAAATATCTTTTGATATAAACCACTGCATGTTGCAGAAACAGTAACCTAGTTTCATTTTGAGTATTATGTTTGTTGCCCTCAAGGGATCTGTAACTTTCGAACAAGATTTTTTCATTAAATGCCAGAGAACAGGTAAAGCAAAGGGGGGGAAAAATCAATACATTTTCAAGCTCCATCACATTTCAACTCTTCAGTTTAAGGGAAGAAAGCACAGTCCTTATGAACACATACAAATACACGTATTCTATCGACAAGAATCTGTTAGTTATTGTGATATAACACTAAAATTTTAACACAAGGCTAAATTACAGAATATGTGGCAATTTAACAATCTGCTGTGAGGAGGAAAAAACCCTCAGCATCACACAAAATCATTCTTGGCTATTTGCTCCTGGGCACAACAATTGGTCTAATAACCTGAGCAGGAAAAACTGATTAAAGATGTTCAAATATACAAGTGTTTTCCACACAGAATTCTCAATTATCTTTTCCTAAAATATGATTCTCTATATTGAATTGTGAATGACTGTATTTCTTAAAGAACAACCTGTTTCAAAACACTATCTCCCCATAAACTGCAGAGAAGTTTCTTTCAGGGTATAAGATATATTAATTATACAATACACACTTAAAAATGAGCCTACAAAGAGCAAAGGCACTGAGCCCAAGAGGAAGTGAACAGACTCCTTCCTGGCTTGCAGACAAATGAGTAGGTGGAGGAAACGTTTATGTGGGAAGATGATATTTATACAATGCTTCTCTTAATCTCAAGAAAACCACAGCTCTTCTCAATATATGTGCTATAGGGGAAGCCGGGATGGCTCAGTGGGTTGAACGCTCACTTTGCAGCACTGGGGACCAAGGATCGAATCCTGGCCCCGGGCGGTGCGGAACCATATGCTGAACTGGGAGCTCCCCCAGTTCAGTTCTCTCTGTCTCTGTCTCTGTATCTCTCTCTCTCTCTGTCAAAATAAATAAATAAATAAATTTAAAAAAACCCAAAATATATATATATATATGTGCTATAAATAGATGTAATCAGTCAAAAACCTGAATAAACACTTGTTTACTTGCTCGTTCTTTTTTTTTTTTTTCTAAATACTTTTGTCATAACCCAAACCAGTGAGTGGTCAAGATAACCAACCCAATATGACCTAAGGTGGCCCAGTCAGAGGCTTAGGGACATATGACAAAGTCTAATTCTCCTTTATCTATTTATGCTAAAGAAAAGATTTTAATTAGTTCGGCGAATTTTTATTTTAATATCTGTACATATACTTCTCATTCCAAAGTCAAAGAATTTTCACACTTTTTCTATCACCACTTTGGCAACATAGTATTTAAGAAACGTGGCTAAAGAAACCAAAGATAGTTTTAACCACAGAAACATTGTTCAAGTAATCGCTGCCTCCCTTCCCAGCTCCTCCCTGCCAAAAAACCACATCTAAGAATCACTAAGTTCCTGTCAAGTAAGTATTAGTGTCTTTTATAAAGGGAGGAAACTAAGGCCCACTGGTTAAAAAGTGAGACAGAGGAACTCTGAGAGAGCAAGAGCTAGGTGAATATCTAACCACAATGTTCCTTTCTCTTAAGAATTCCTTAAGAGAAAATCCAACCAGTGGACAGATGACATTCTTTTTGGACATAGTGGTGAGGTTTGGTGATAAGGTTATCTAAATTTTCTCATGTTTTCACAATGAACATGTGTTATTTCTGTAATAAACAAAACAACTAACCCTAAATTTAAAAAATAAATGAATTCATCAAACCTATTCAGATTCGATGTATAAGGTCATTTAAATGCAAAGTGTGGATGAAAGAACATTTTTTTAAAGTGTAAACACAATGTGACTAAGCATAAAATAAACACTTAAAATCTACACCCTCAAAATAACAGCAGACTTTAGTAACATCCACAAAACATTTATTGAGCACCTCCTATATGTGAAGTGTCACAAATATAAACTGAACATGACGGATATGATCCCTGGTCTCAGGATGTTTACAATACTGCCGATTACTTTACAAACACGGTTACCACATGTCCTACTTTGTTGGGCAAAGGCATGGTCTATACCCATATCTCCCAGAGTAATTATTTATTATTATTATTATTATTTTCTTTTGACAGAGAGAGACAGAGAGAGAGAGACAGAGAAAAGGGGGAGGGCCCAGAACAGTCTCCATAGTTGACATTAGTTTTCCATATAGTTTCACTCCACAGGTGGGCACAGGGCTGTGCAGGGCAGGAACTGGGCCAGGAGCCTCCCACATAGACCCTGGCAAGAACTGTACTGGGGGCACACCCCAGTTCAGCATATGGGTCTGCCAGGGCTGGGATTTGATCTTCCAGCCCAGGGCTGAGAATCGAGTGCTCAGCCCACTGAGCCATCCCAGCTTCCCCCCAAGAGTAATTATTAATAATGCCCTTCTCACACATCCCCTGGTCTAGATAACAAATAATACTGTTACCCATTTATGCAAAAACAAACAAACTACTATTCCTATAGTGCTACATGTTTGTAAAGTATGTACCATTTCAAGGTTTTATCTTGTTTTATTCATTTTATTTATTTTTATTACACATTTCCTTAAATTATAAAAAATAACTTATTTTAGACATTCATTTCATTTTGATATATGAGGGCTGTCGAGAAAGTATCCAGCCATGTAACTGTTCTCATATTGGCAATGGCTGGATTTTTTTCTGGACAGCCCTCGCATACCTGTTATACAATAAAACCAGAGATTTTCTTTAATCAAATCAGAGAAAATAAAAATCTGATTTTATCACATCAAAATGTATACAAAGTAAATAAGTCAAATGAATAAAAATAAAACCTTTAAAAACTATAAGCGCCTTGAGGGCAGGTGGGTTTTTACAAAATACTACCTCAACATTCTAGACTGTCTAGCTCAGCACTGAGAACATATTGTGGTTTCCAGATATTTCCCACTAAAAGGAAACTGGACAGGAAATGTATAAGATGAGTCTGGAACAATCTGTCATAACGGAAAGCAGGAAGCTACCAAAGACTACCAGGACTGGGTCAAAAAGAATCAGGAGCCAAGCTGATAAACTCCCAATGGACAAAGATAGGACAATTGAATATCACCAGGATTAGTAACAGTGGTAAATTGAAACACACCGAATATGCCTAAATCCATTGGTCACCTTTAAAGGATGCTAAAAGAACCAACTCATTCTTTTGAAAACTGGTAAGTAAAGGGCAAAAATCAAGCATTTAGTCTGTTATTCCAATCAGCTCTGTACCTTAAGGAAACTAATCACTTGTTAGGAGAAGTTTCTTTTCATAGAAGTATTCTAGCTAATAACTAAAGAAGAAATTATAGCATTAGATATCGTTTTACAACCCCAATTAAGTAACAGATGCAGGCAAAGATCATCAATGGCTGATACCAGCACCAAAAAAGAAACCAGTACTATGTTTCCTAGTAGAATTATACGCTACCACTGTTAATAAACAGTCTTGTCCCACACCCACAAGAAAAATTAATCTGATCTAAAAACCAATTTTCATGAAACAAAAGGGATAGAGGAATATGTTGAGTCAGTGGTCCCCAACCATTTTGGCACCAGGGACCATTTCATGGAAGACAACTTTTCCATGGACAGGAGAAGATTGGTTTTGGGATTCAAGCGCATTACATTTATGTGCACCTTATTTCTATTATTACATTGTAACATATATTGAAATAATTCTACAACTCACCATCATGCAGAATCAGTGGGAGCCCTGAGCTTATTTTCCTGCAACTAGACAGTCCCAGGGCTAGCATCACCACTTCAGCTCCACCTCAGATCATCAGACATTAGATTCCCATACGGAGCACGCAACCTAGATCCTTCCCATGCACAGTTCACAACAGGGTTCACACTCGTACGAGACTCTAGTGCCACCGCTGAGCTGACAGGAGGCAGAGTTCAGGGGTAATGGAAGCGATGGGGAGCAGCTGTAAGTACAGATGAAGCTTCACTTGCTCACTCACTGCTCACCTCCTGCTGTGCGGCCTGGTTCCTGACAGGCCACCAACCGTTACCAGTCTGTGGCCTGGGAGTTGGGGCTCCCTGTGTTAAGTGACACCACAAGGATGTAATCAGCAAAATCCAAACTATGGAACATTATATAACAAATGATCTGGATTCTTCAATAAAAGCTGCAAGGAAAAAGAGAAAGCAAGAAAAGAAAGGAAGGAAAACTCAGATTTAAAGAAACTTAACAGACATATTAACTATCAACTCTTCTTTGCACCCTAATTTGACATTCTAGCCTGTGTCTGAATGTTGAAAAAACAAATCCAGAAAACAAGTATGAGTCAATTGAGGAATATAAATACTGACTGAACACTTAAAGGTGTCCAGAAAGTGTTTTAGTGTCATAATGATATTGTTGTCTAAACTGATTAAAAAAATCAGTTCTGTATTTATAAATAATATGATACGATGCCTAGAACTGCTTCGATGTAATTGGAAGGAGGGGAGCATAGTGAGGGTGGATACACATGAAACACGACTGGCCATATCTTAATAACCGGTAAAGCTGGGAAATGGGTATATCAGGTTCAGCATATTTTTCTCTTCTCATTTATGTTTGAGAATTTCTATACTATAAAAAGTTTGTTTCTTGCAAAAGCAGTATTTCCTCCTTTGAAAGACCAAAAGCAATATCATAATTTAGAAACATATAGCACACTACAGCCTAACAAGAAAAAATATTTTATAACTACAATTCTAAATTAACTTTTTGATATGACTAAAGATTATAGATGAAATAAATAGTATGAAAATACTCCCATATTATGACTATATTTTTCTCTTTATACAAATTACATTTCATCTCTACAAACTGTAATGTAAGCAATATGGTATATTTCTGATTTAATAAAACTTTAACCTCAAATATGCTAACATGTTAGAAGTAAAACAATTTGCCTAGTAAGATCATCACTCAGTCAGGATTAGAACCCACCCTTCTAGACAGTAACCACTACTGTATGACAGATACTAATGTCATTTTTAATTTCTTAAGGACAGAACAATAAAACTAAACCACAAACTTCTGTCTCCATGTGGTACTATGTAGACCTGACTACAGGTAAGGTTTTAGATCTATATTGCTCAAATGCAAAGCCAATGTTTTAGAAGGAGTTGGTATTAAGGCTGTTCCAAAATTCACGCAAGAAGTAATTTTGATAGAAAACACAGGTTTATAATTAAAAATTGTAAATTTTCATTGCTCAACAATGAAAACGCGTTGTTCTTTCGTGCAGTGCTCCATTTTTAATAACTCTGAACTGTCAGCTGTCACGCTGTCTTCTTTTTTTTCGTTGGTAACACTTTACCGCACAAATGACGCAAAATTCAAATCTTGTGTGAATTTTGGGACACCCTTATGTGTTCTCCTGCTGACATACTACATCCATATTCTGCCACCTTTTTATACACAGGTCCAACTAAAAGACTGTTATCCAAACAAAGTACATGCATGTTTACTGAGGCTTAAGGGTAAGCAGAAGACTGAGATGGTTTTCTAAATTTGCTCTGCCATGAGGTGGCCAGGATTCTCTTGTTATTCAATGTTGTGATGGCACTGTCACCAAAAAAATGATGGTATGAAGCATTTTGTTGCAATAAAAAAATCAGATGTAAGCGCAGGCCATAACCATGGCTCTCAATGTGAATTAAATGAAAACCCACCTTCTCCCTTCCCTGGTTTGCTCCCTCTATCCTGAGTCAGCAAATACTATGTGTCTTGATCACGTAACTCCCTAGCTACAAACCTATTATTGGAATAAAGTATAACTCCTTAGCAAAGCATCAAAAAGATCTTCACCATCTGAGTCCAAGTGACTTTTCAGTCTTGGCTCCCAAAGTCCTCCCCTCCCACCAAATAACCTCATACTATTTCTCAAATGCACCTTGACTTTTGCCACCTCTGAACCTTGAATTATATCACTTTCATTCTACCCAGAACACTACCGGTATCAATCTCCCCCCATACAATTATAAAATCCTAGCCTTCTTCTTCTTCAAGAACCTCTTAATACTTAAATTCTCTAAGAGCAAGACATTACAGAGAAAGCATCTGTAGTAGTAGACTCTTGACTATTACTTTCAATCAACAGACAAGCTAATTCCCTCATAGACAAAAGGTGGCTACTTTCCTTGTGCTCCTCGAGATGGGGACTTGTAACTGTACTGAAAAGAGTACCACTGTGCAAGAGCCACCCTCACTGATGTTACACTTGTAGATCATGTTTCTGCAAGAACTACAAAAAAGGGTGGAGAAAAGTATCTTCAACACTACCCTAAAATGGCCTTGGGCAGAACTGTCTGTGAGTGTCAAAAGATATCTTTCAAAGATAGTACTACCAAAGGTAACTTTGTTTAAACAAATACAGAGATCCAGATATATATGGTACAAACATATGTATGACTAAAATTTATCTATCTGTGAGTAGACAGTCAAGCTTATTTAAGTACAGAGTTTAAAAGCTTGATTTAAGATGTTTCCAAATAGAAAAAGAGTATTAGTTGAAAAACTAGTGATATCTGAATAAAATCTGGAGCTGAGAGTAACATACCAATGTTGGCTTCTTAGTTTATGTAAGGCTTTAACATACGTAGTTATGTAAGACATTAACAATAAGGGGAACTGCGTAAGGGGTATACGGGTACTCTCCTTGAAACTTTTCTATAAATCTAAAATTTCAAAATATTTATCTAAAAATTTAAAGAAGAGAACTTATTGGGACAACACAAATTGAGGTATAAACATTTTAGTTAAAAGATTTTCTTTGAATTAAAGTAAGTTGCTTTACCAGTTTTTCTCAAAACTGAAGTTTAAAAAAATGACTCTGTTTAACTTTGATGTTTTTAAATACTCTCAGATTTATTTGGTAAAGACTACCAACTAGCAAATGGGCTAGGTTTTTTCCAGCAGAATCCAGTCTGGCCTATGCCATGATAACCTGACTGACTTCTGACATTAACATTAATTGGCATGGTCAACTGTAATAATGCTACGTGCATATGGAATAGCCTTCCTTGGAGCAGTTCAGCACTATTTTCTGAAGTGTTAAGTGTGCTTATTTTTAGACCCAGCCATCAAAGAATTTACCATTAGAAGATAATGCCATAAGGGGATGCCGGGATAGCTCAGCAACTGGGCGCTTGTCTCAAAGTCCAGGGTTCGGTTCCGGTTCCGGCCTGGCCTGGCCCATGCAAACCATGTGCTGGGCTGCGGCGCAACTGGTGGCCACTGGCGTAACTCCGCAGTGGGGGTGCTCGCTTCCCACCCCATGCGGCCCTGCATCTACCACCAGCATGGAGTGAGGCTGTGTCATGGCTGACAATGTGCAGCTGTGGAGGCTGCTCTGGGCCCTCCCCACCTTCTCACTCTCTCACCTTTTCTTAAAGAGTGGAACGAATCATATATATATATATATATATATACACACACACACACACACACACACAAATCATATATATACACACACACACACACACATACATACATACCATAAATATAAAAAGATGTGTATACAAGGGCATTCATTATAGCACTATTATTTATTTCTTTGGAGGGATGTTTTATTTTTAAGATAATTGGTATCCCCTTGTTAATTAAAGCATCTTTGCTTTCATTTTTTTTTTTTTTTTTTTATCTTTTCACATTTATAGAGAGAAATTATCTTTTTGTCTTCAGTGCATAGTTATTTCTATTTTACTTTTTGACAGATAGAGAGAGAGACAGAGACAGAGACAGTTAGAGAACCGAACTGTGGGAACTCCCCAGTTCAGCACGTGGGTCCTGCCTGGGCCGGAGCCGGGATTCGAT
>PVKE010002292.1:0-61924 GCA_004027555.1 Craseonycteris thonglongyai | reverse complement strand
CATTTTTGTGGAAGCAACATTTTCATTTTGTTTTACATGCCAAAGTAAAACAAATTATTGCCTTTTTCTTCCATGTCCTGAAAGAGTACTATTTAGCACTACTTATAACAAAAATCTTGAAACATAAAGGTAAAAACATACTAACATACTACGTAGCCATCTAAATTATATAATTTGTATCAACTAACACAGAAATATGTCCACAATGAAAAAAAAAAGTCTAAAGAAGTGGGAATGGGATCAGACAATCTTATAATTCAAGACCATGCACATACTTATATGTACATTCATACGGAGAGACAGCTCAGGATATGGTGGAGTGTGGGTGGAAAAAGAGATATTTTTATTTTTTTCTTTATATTTTTCTGTAACCTGTAAATAGTTTTAGATAAGCATGTATAAATTTTCAGAAAATAATAAAGATACTCTTTTTAATGCTACATAGAAACAATTTGTCTCACACTCAAGACATTAAGGACAAGTACCTAAATATGTCACCATTAATGGGGAAGCTGGGATGGCTCAGCGGGTTAAGTGCTCGCTTTGCAGCCCTGGAGACCAGGGATCAAATCCTGGGCCCAGAACAGGCAAACCCATATGCTGAACTGGGGTGTGCCCCCCATTCAGTTCTTGTGGGCCTATATGGGAGGCTCCTGGCCCAGTTCCTGCCCTGCGCAGCCCCTCTGCCCACCTGTGGAGTGGAACTATACAGAAAACTAATGCTGTCAACTACGAAAGACTGCTCTGGGCCCTCCCCTTTCTCTCTGTCTCTTTCTTTCTCTCTCTGTCAAAAAACAATAAAATCTTTAAAAAAAAAAAAGCATCCTTCATTCAGGATAGAAAATGGCAAAATGTTTATTAAAACTACTGTAAAATATGGGGAAGCCAGGATGGCTAAGTGGGTTGAGTGCTCACTTTGCAGCACCGGGGACCGGGGGTCGAGTCCTGGCCCCGGCCCATGCGGAACCATATGCTGAGCTGGGTGCTCCCCCAGTTCAGTTCTCTCTCTGTCTCTGTATCTCTCTCTCCCTGTCAAAAATAAAATAAATAAATAAATAAATATTTTAAAAAAACCAAAAAACTACTGTAAAATATAACCCTAGAAAACTAAGAAATAGTTATAAAAACAGGCTGTCAATATTAACTGCAACATTAGCTATATAATTTCAGATTATAGATATGACACACACCATCACAGTATTATTATGTTTAGCTCCAAAGGACAAACTATAATTATATCAAGCTATTTCATATGGATTCTATATATAAATATGTACACTGCTTATGTTTGTACTTTAGCTGAGTTCAGTCAATAAATTTTTTCTACAAGCCAACACAAATGTGTCCTTTTGCCAAGGATATCTGTCCCTATTAAAGAATTTGGGAGCTGCAAGAGAACAACACATTCAGTATTCTCTATTGTAGGAGAGATGAGGAAACAAGCAACTCAGGAAAGTTACATGGCTCCTCTAATGTCAACAGCGAGGTCAAGGGCAGAACTGGGCCCACCACCCAGATTCTGGTCATGAAGCTCAAAACGAATTATTCCTATTTACCTATCAGAATGGCTAAAATAAAAAATATTGACAATATCAAGTGCTGACAAAGATCCAGCACAATTAGAACTTTCAGATGCTGCTGGTAGGGATGCAAAAGAGCACATTCACTTTGTTCATAATCATCAAAAATTGGAAACAATTAAAATGTCCTTCAACTGGTGAATGGTTAAACAATCTGTGGTAGAGCCACATAATGGAATATCACTTGTTAATAAAAAGGAACAAACTCCTGAGATACCCAAAAACTTGGTTGAATCTCAAAGGCATTATTACGCTAAGCAAAAGAAGCTAGTCTCAAAAGGTTATGTACTGCATGATGTCATTTACATAACAGTCTCCAAAAGACAAAATTATAGTGATGAACAACAGATCAATGGTTGCCAATGGTGGAAGGTGGGGGAGAGTATGAATACAAAGGAAGTATAAGAGGGAGTTGTTTTGGGTGATGAACTGTTCTGTATCCTGACTATGGTGGTAGTTACATGAATCTACACATGTTCTGATGATATTCATAGGACTGTATGTACACCAAAATGTTAATTTTGCTGAACATTAACTTAAAAATTAAAACAAACAAACAAAAAAAAGTGAATGACCTACTCAAGTCTCTTGATTTCTAAAAGTCAGAAATATTTATGGATTTTAAATTCTATTTTTTTTAAAGATCTATTTTATTGTTTTTGACAGAGACAGAGAGAGGCAGAGAGAGGCAGAGCAAAGGGGGAGGGCCCAGAGCAGTCTCCATAGTTGTCCATCATCAGTTTTCAACATGGTTTTGTTCTACACAGGTGGACAGGGGCCGAGCAGGGCAGGAACTGGGCTGGAGGCCTTCTGCATGGGAGGTGCACCCCCTCAAGCCAGGGGCCAAACCTGGGGGGCGAGAATGGAACTGGGGTCCTCCCTCATAGGAAGCACGCCCCAGATCAGCATATGGGTCCGCACAGGCCGGGGCCAAGGATTTGATCTGGAACCCTCCTGCATGGGAGGAGCACTCCCTCAAGCCAGGGGCTGAACCTGGGGAGCAAGAATCGAACTGGAGTCCTCCCTCATAGGAAGCACACCCCAGTTCAGCATATGGGTCGGCATGGGCCGGGCCCGGATTTGATCCTCAGTCTCTGGGGCTGCAAAGGTACTCCACCCACTGAGCCATTCCAGCTTCCCCTAAATTCTATTTATTGAAATAAATTTTTCAATTAAGCAAAATAAAATAATTTAATGGGTATTTTCTTATAAAATCTCTTTGTGAGTAAAAGCACACATTCAGCTTGGCAAGTTACATAATCTCACTTTTTCTCAATTTACCTGCTGGCAAAATGGGGGCAATAATATCTATCTACTTCAAAGGGTTACATGAGGATGAAATGGTAAATGCTATGTAAAGGTTTGTTATGTAAATAAATAAAATACAGACATAAATGCAGGATATATAACTTTGGGTACAGAAATGAAGACAGCTCCAGTGAAGTAACTTTAAAATTTTGTCCTTCTGGAGAACCAGGTTCTAATGCTTGCTTTTCTGATAGCGCTATCTCTGAAATACAGTCCTAGCCCAGAGTCTGATTGTCAGAGTTCTTGCTCTGTGTGAAAATTGTTCACTACTGAGTTCTTGCTATACTTTTATAACAACTCTATATAATTATTGTTTAAGCCAGGCTTTGTGTTAAAGGAGGTTATACTATAGAGTTAAAAAACAACCTCTTTCTATATATTTATTAATCCTCTCAGCTCTGCCTAACTTAATGAATAAACAGATAGACAGTGTGTGTGTGCACTAAGCAATAGTAGGTGGACTACCTCTTAGAAGACCATAGCAAAATGGGGATCCAACCATAACTCTTCCAGAGTTTTAGGTCTTAAGAATTATCCTTCGATATGGAGTAAGTAAGGTCATAAATATAATGACTTTCTTCATGCCACATTTCTTAGCTTTCTACTTCAAACTCATACTTCTAAGCACAGATTTTAATTTTATCATTCCTGTATACCCCCATTTAATCTAGTAAGCATTTGCTGCTTAGCATCTACTTCCAGAAAATACTTGTTAAGCACTATATTTTAAAAAATGAAATCGAATACAATAAAAAAAATAACAGACTGACTCATCAATAGTAAGGGTAAGTACTGTTAATGAAGCTTTTGTTTCCGATGGGGTGAGGGTATGAATCTGAATGAATACATGTAGGCATGTATGTACTGCTTCCTACTGTGGATCATGGTCAAAAAGTTTGAGAAATAGTACTACACAGGGAATTAAATAAACAACAGTTCTAGATTCAGAACAGTCCCACTCAGTAACAGCTGGCAATTGCAGACATGTCTTTTAGCACTCAGTTCAGCACCTGGCCTTAGAGACATAAATCATCTTTAAAGAAAAGAAAAAAACCTAACATTCAATTTGAAGTGACGAAAAGGTTGTGGAGGGGCTGGAAAACAGAACAAACTATCTTTTGGATTTTGTTACAATACCTGACAAGTAGGAATAGATGCAGAAATGTATATAGTCCATACCACAACCTGACAGGAAGAAAATACCATTGGCAATTAGATCATTTCTCTACTATGCATGTATTTTCCAATTTTAACTTAAACATTTTCTCTCCCAGCAATATTAAGTTTTTTTAAGTTACATTTTACAAGATTTAAATATATTTTATGTCAAACAGCTAAATATTTTCTTTTAGATCAGAGCAAAACATACATTTAGGGTAATATAAGTAAAAATGTATCTGCTTCTGAAAAAAATTAAACCTCTAAAACTCTTTGCTGTGTAATATATATAAATACTTTTCCTCTTTGTGAATAACCTTTTAGATAACAGCTATATTCCAAGATAATCTGGCTTTACCAACTAGGAGACTATAAATAGCCTATCACAAACAGATGACTGGTCCAATAAACTTATACTAAAATCAGTCTTCACACTCAAACTCTTATTATTTAGAAAATTACCTAGCTTATTTCTTCTCTAGATTAGATAAACAAAATGAGTTTCATATGCTGAATCTAACGAAGTCAGTGTTAAAATTGCTATTTGCCCAGTAGCATCAGTTTAGTGACTAGTTGCTTTACAGCAGGGTTTCTCAACCTCAGCACAGCTGACATTTTGGACCAGATAATTCTTTGTGTGGGGGCTGTCCTGTGCACTGCAGGATATTTAGCAGCTTACCTGGCCTCAATCCACTAGATACCAATAGCACACCCCCGGCCTCACTCATGACAATCAAAGACATGTCCAAACATTGCCAAATGTCCCTTGGAGGCAAAATTACCCTTGGATGAAAACCACTGCTTTACAGGTATATACTACTTTAATCACTATTTCCATGTTTGGGCAAAAAGAAGAGGAAAATGGCATTCTTTCAATTAAAGCAAAAAACCGGATCAAATTCAGTGTCTAATTGAAATGATGATGCTTCAGCAGTTATTAAAGTGCATGGAACACATACAATGACAGGCCACCAGCCAGCTGGTTGATAGGTCTATGAACTTCAAAATATTCAAAATAAGGTTAACTATGTTTAAGTAAGTTTTTCATGTTGCTATTTGTTTAAAATCTTGGGTTTCCAAAAAATTTAAATATACAGCAGTTATAAAAATTATATTAAATAAAAATATTTTTAATAATTAGCAATTCAGAAAGGATTGTGATTTCAATATTATGAAGTAATAAAATACTGATCAGTTACAGAAACCTTTCAAGAGTTGTAATTATTTTAAAGACATTTTACATCATATTTAACCCCTCTTTATTTAAGGATAAAAGAATGCAGGGTTTTCTGTTAGACTGGCTTGAGAACTCTCTTAATACTGTGAAAATTCAAGCCAGGTCTTTAAGAGTGTTAAAAAAAAAAGGTTTGAAATTATTTTGCACCATTAAGCATCTTAATATTTCATTTAAAATATTACAACATGGCTGCAACCCTACTAGAAAAAATAAATAAATAAATAAATTAAATAAAATATGACATTACAGTTTTCTTATAGATCAACTGGATTATATATTTAAAATGAAAAAAAGTTAGTAAGTATACACTCACATGGATCAAAAATTTTAAGTACAGAAGAGTATAAAGTGGACAGAGCACCATTACTCATGCTAGGCAAAACCATAAACAATCCAAATGTCCATCAATGGTAGAATGAACAAATAAAATACAGGTTCCAGCAGAAGTAATGCCTCTTTTTTATGAGCTGATAATTTATATTAAATCTTTTATTACAAAATCATAAGCATGTAATTCTGTAACATAACAACATCATACTCAAGCACATGATACTAATACTTAAAAAGCTGGACCCTGCACATATATGCATACAATGGAATATTATGGGAGAATAAACTATTGTTCACATAGCAACATGCGTAAATCTTATAAACGTAATTTTGAGCTCAGGAAACCATACAGAAATGAGTACATACTGTAGTCCACTTACATGACACTCAAAAAAAAAACAAGCAAAACTCATCTATGATGACAGAACTCATAGAGTAGTGGCAACCTTCAAGAAAGCATTAACTGGGCTATTAATCTATTTCTTGTTCTAGAAGTAATCTGTGTAATCTGTACACTTATGATTTCCCTATTTTTCTATTTATTGTCTACTTTAATTAAAATTTCACTTTTTAAAAAATATACAGTGAAGGATTTCCCTCCAACTCAGTTCCCTCAGTCATCCAGTTCACTCCCGACAATCAATATTAGTTTCTTATGAAATTGATCATTAGTTTCTTATTTTATGATATGTCGGAAAATCCCCAAATATAATTACTTTCCCACCAAAACTTTTATACAAACAGGAATAAATTCTACTGCTGTATGCCTGTTTTTTCATTAACAATACAACTTAAGAGATTTTCCACAGTAATATATAAAGTTTTCTCTTTCTTTTTGCAGCTTTGTAAAATTTGTTGTATTTTATAAGTATAACCTAATTTATTTAACCAATTCTATACTGATGGGCATTTAGGTTTTCCCAAACTTTCACTGAGTTAATTTAAACGAATTTGTATGAAAAGGAAGGGGGAGGGAGCGCAAGAGAGAGAGGAAAGGAGGGAAGGGAAGGGAGGGAAGGGAAGGGAGGAAGGAAGGGAATAAAAAGTGAGAAAGAAAACACTGTAGGGTTCTCTACAAGGAAAACCTTTCAAAGCAAGGTAACTTCAAACTCCAGCTCTAACAGTACATTAATACAGGAAAGTCACTGGGCATCTGGGTCACAGCCTTAAGACGAATTGGGAAAAAATAGATTTATCCACGTAACTTCGATCAGCAACACTCTCCTTGCCACCCCCTCAAAACAAAACAAAACAAAAAACCCAACACTTTACCATATGTTTCAATGTTCACAGGCCACTGGTACTACTTTAGATATATTAATATGGTATATTCAAATGGGTGAAAACAATTCATAAGAGTCTGGTTATAAATCTAATTTTGTAAGTCACACAATGTAATTAAGAAGTTATATTCCATTGAATCCCCAAAACTGGATCTAAATTCTAAAGCTGGAAAGTGTAAATATGTTAAAGACTATATTCTTCACTAGTAATAAAGACAAAAGGAATCACTCACTGCTGTGTATCTTTGTGAAACATAGCTAAAAGTCATAACTCTCTGATGCCACATGCATAATAAAGACCAAAAAATCAGGCTACAGAGTCATTCTTTTCATTATTTCCATTTCTGTTCTCTTCCAACAATCTTTTCTCACCACACACTGATTGGTTTATCAAGAAACTGACAGAAGCAACTAGCTACTAGCTGACAATAGTAAATGAGAAAAAGAAGTAAAAAAAAAAAAAAATAACAACCCCCTCCCAAGAAAAAGTTTACTTACAAAATGTATTATAGTTGAGGGGGAAAAAATGTAACTCAGTCATCCAAACTTTATTAGTTTAAATTAGCCTGGGCTCACATAGCGTAAGTCCTATTATTATGGCCAAGATTTAGTTTTTTTGAGTGTTCTGCAAAATCTAAAGTGAGGCTAAGACCATTATTTGCCAATCTTTCTTTATCAGCAAACCAATACTAGTGACTGATTCCACTGATAGGCAAGCCCCAGATGGCTCAATAATAAAAGAAAATAAGGATTAGCAGATTCCCTTGAGGTAAATCCTAATATATTACTGATGGGCCTACCATATCTGAAAAGTCTCTAGGTAACTCTTCCGGGCTCACAGACTTATCACAATGATATCCTGCAAAAATGACAGAATAATTTAATTCTATAGAACCCAAGAAATCCTATTTTAAAAGTTATATGCACTGAATAAAACTTTGTGTCCTTGAATCTACTTTCTTTTCAAAGTAATCGATCTCTTAAACTGTCTTACAAAAGAAAAAAAAAAATGACATTACAGTTTACCATAAAAATGCCTTTTTTGGCTACAAACACTAGGATCTACACACACAATCTGAGCTATTAGCCTGAAATGGACAGTCCATAAAATCTGACAGGTAAAGAGATCTTACCTTTCTTTCCTTCTACTACCAAAGCAAAAATTCCTAGGGCATTCAAACCTGTAGCTCCAATAAGAGTTTATGATCAAAACCTCAGAAGAGCAATGAGAATTCTTTAAGAGGAAATGTTCATAAGTGTTTGTAAAAATCAAAGCTAACTGCTATATAAACAAACAGATTAACTAAAATAAGCATCTGATGTCTTCACTGATTCTACCAAGAGCTTTATGGTTTGCATTAACCATGAAAATTTACACAAGGCTTTGCATGTGATTCAACTCTGGACACAGAACTCATTGAGATACGTTAATGTCCTACAACACCCCTTTCACCACATAAGCTCTGAATAGGCTTAAAACAAGCAACCCTGTGGGTAACTCTACAGAATTTGGAGCTAAATTGTGTCTCTACCAAGTTCAGCCAGTCAGAGAGAAACAAATCAAAGTTCCACATTGCACCTGCAAAACTTAGGTATGCTCCAAGACAAATATTTGCAATTTTTTTCATCTCAAATCTGCACAAATGAAACTATGCAGATCGTAGCACCAGAATTCTAAATCTTGTAAGCCAAAAAAGCTGTAGTTACACTCCCCGATCACCCACGTCCTACCATTTATTGAGTCTTTAATATGTACATGTGCCAAGAACTGTGCTAGAAGCTTGGATATTATTATCTCTAATTCTTATAACAAATCTCATTCTGCTGATGAGGAAACTGAGGCCAGAGAGGTCAGGGTGACTCATCCAATGACATAAAGCTAATATATGGTGGAGGTGGGATTCAAACCCAGTTCTGCGTTGTTCCAAAGAAGCATCTCCCAGATCTTCCTTCAGCTAAAGTCACTAACTGCAACACTAGTTCACCTCTACCAAAGTAGATGCAAGTGCTGTCAGAAACAATGACAAGAGGTGAGAAAAATATCATAACTATAACTGTAGCACAAGACCCAAGAGTTCCCAGTAAGGAAATGCAGTCATCTCCTTCAGGATAACTAGTTCCAAAGGCTATGGTTCAAAATACAAGAGATCCACAGGTTTTTTTGTTGTTGCTGTTGGCTGTCTCTCAACTGACGTTTTTTAGAACAAGGGAAATGAAACTCAACAGTATCTTCACATTTTTGGTGAAATTATCTAAAACCCTTGAAAGAAGGGCTTTGTTTTTTAACAGTTCACTTTTATAGTTTACTTCTTCAATAGGCTTCAGACATGCAAAAACAAAATCACATCAGTAGCATTACTAATCTTTTTTGCTACAGACTTGAAAAGTATTTTCTTACCACACTAGGAGATTACTTCCCATACTTAGAGCAGAAATGGAAACAGCTCCGGGTGTCACGAATCAGATCTTGAGGCCACAGTGGCAGAAAGTAGGTGCCGTTTCCCTTGAGTAGGAACTGCTGATCTGAAACCTCCTAAGGGAAGGGTGTCTGAAGAAGGGTGCTGAAGAAACTAAAGCAAGCTGTTTGTATTAATGAGTGAGCTGCTGGCACCACTACTCCTAAGGGTTTCACTGCTATGCAATTGTTTTCCAGCTTCCCAGCTCTGAATCTGGCAGATAGAATGCTGTTCTCAACAGACATACGTGTTATATGATCAGCTGCTTTGTGGTGTGTGGGTGTTTAACTAGGTAAGTGACTCGTTAGAAGAGGTTCTGCAATATTAAAAATGAAGGAAGCACTCCGTCCTGAGATTTTAATGATCTGTCACTGTGCTATGCTGACAAAGGAAAAGTGATATATTTGCAACTTTGAAATAGTTTGGATTTAGGATAGGCAAATAATTTCCGACAGTAAAACTTTAGGCATGACATAAACAAAAAATATAACCTGTAATATAAGCCACTTCAAGCATGTTTATTAGATAATAAAAAATGCAATATATGTAATCTCAGTGTGCGTTCAAACTTCTTGGGGTTCACTGCATCATTATTAGAATAAATGCTATTCTTCAGGTATATGGAAGGTTCTAAAATTCCAAAGCTCCCCTGCCTTCCAAAAAGCTGTTAATACCATGAATTCCTTAGCCTCTCAGAACCCCCAAAATGCAAAACAATATGAAGGGCTCAAAGGATTAAGTGAAAAATATTGTCAGAAGTATAAGCTCCTGGAGAGCTGGGGACTGTACTACTTTAATGTTACTGCCCATCAAAGCACAATCACAAGCTGGAATAAATGTCGCTTGATTAAAATACGATTAAAAGGCACCGACTGGGTGCAAAGTGATTTAAACAAGAATAGAAGGCACTTATCCCCTGCTTATTGATAGAATGGTGCAACATTCATCCCTAGTTTTAGGTTTTAAACATGGAGACTGAACTTCCTAACTACAATTAAAATCCTTCTATTACAACAAATTTTAAAATGGATGATTCTGATGGCAACATTGCCCTAAATAGATCTGAAATTATATTTAATAAAGTTGAAAAAAAAAATCTTCACCCAGCAGGTGCTCTACAACAGAAATGATAAAGCCTTCTTTTAAGAGATCAGATCAACCTCAGCCAACACATCGATTCCAGATAGGCATCATAAAACAGACCACTGACTTTGCTGTTGAAATCTGTTACCTTTAAAATACGGTGAAAGGAACGTATATTATCAACTGGTCAAATTTTGACAAATTATTTTGACACCAGTTTTAACTTTTTCTGAAATTTTCACATATATTTTCTTTTTTACAGGAAGACAGGGAAATGATACCAATATCTAACTCACTGTAATCAAATAAGAAAACACAAGAATACATATGTAATCTACTTTGTTCTTTATTGCTCAGGACCAAAGTAATTCTAATCCTTACCAAAAAAAAGTAAAACACAAAACTCAAGTTCCTTTCACTTTTGCGTAATATAGATCTTAACCTGAGGTCCCAGGACCAGCTTCAAGATGGCTGTAATTACACGCACAATTATTTGTGTCTATTTCACTGAGAAGTGGGCCCTAAAAGCTTCAATGACTCCAAAGAAAGGTCAAGAACCACTGAAGTCGGTATTTCCAGATTCACTAAAACTCAGAAGTGAACCTTTTAAACAACATTATAGTAGAGGTAGTATCTATCTGAATACATGTGCACAGTTCTGATACAACCACCCAAGCTGCCTGCCACCTCTGAGGATCACAGTGCAGCTCACCGCTTTCAAACCAGGTTTACGTGGAAACATCACCTGCATTCATCACACACACTCATACATGTCAGCCACAGCAGCTCTTCACTCCCTAAACGTACACATGTTGTAAACAAAGCATATGCTAGTTGCCATTCCCAGAACAATCCTGGCTTGGCCATCTCTGGGAAAAAAAACAAAACAAAACAGACATTCCTCCCAAAATATGACCCTATTTATTTAGTATGCCCTGACAATAGGTGTTAAACATTACAACAAAAAGAAATTCCCAGAGACCACGTGTGCCTAATTAACTGGGAAAAAGAATCACTCAGGTATTACTGAGGGTCCACGAGAGATGCGTATGGGAAACACTATAATAATGATGCTTGAACATGGGGGCCATCAAAGACGGACTCACGCAGGACTCACGCATGTTCTCAGGATGAGAACATGGTGGTGGGAAGCACCGTCTCCAAAGGCAAAAGCACATTCCTTTGATGGGCACAAGCCATTCCTGACAATAGATCGCGATGACAGGGGCTGCTCAGCAATCAGGAAGTGTGTGTGTCTGTGTTGTGGGGGTAGATATGATCAAATACTGGCCCTCTTCAAAGAGCATATGGGATCATAGATTCTAAAGACACATTTTGAGGATGGGCAGGGGCATTTATCGTTTCTACAGGAGACATCCCTCGACAATGAACATGTTATGTGCCAATGTAAACGGGGTGCCACTACCTTTAGTGTCTCCCATCTAAGAATCTTAACTAGAGCCTGGTTGGAGGGGACGAGAAGGTGGGGGTGGAGAAAGGTCTGCATTACCCTCTGGGGTGAGTGTTGTTGGGTGGCTGTACCCTAGATGTTGTTTTATCTCGGGCGGCACAATACTCCCGGGGGTTGGAGGTTTGGGCGCAACCGCAGGGCGGGGGAGGCAGTGGGTGCAAGCCACCAGCTGCAGGGCAGGAGAATGCTTGCAGGAGGACCGGTGCAACCTTCCCTCGGCCCGCTAACCCGTGCAGCCCCAGCCGTCCCTCGGGCCTCGGGGAAGCCGACTCGGCAAAACTGGAGCTCCGCCCAGGTCCGGGAGAGAGGGGGCGAAGGGGCAAAAGCGGGCGCCCCCGGCCCAAGCGCAGAGCCGAAGGAGCGCAGCGCTCCGGGCCTGCCAGCCGGATGGGGGGCTGCTCCGGCCTAGTGCACGCAGCTGCCTCGGCGAAGGGTTAACCCGGCGCCCAGCGCTCCGGCCGGCCAGGCGGGCAGCCGCAACTGTGGCTTGTGCTTGGGGAGCAGGGGCCCTTACTCACCCGGGCCGGCCACCTCCGCCTCCGCCGCCCCGACCGCCGCCTCGGCGGTCCATCCTGCGGCGGGGGGCCTGCAGCTGCGGCGCTCGAGTAACAACCGCTGGCCGGGCCGGCCCCTCCCCCCAGCCCAACGTCTGTCCTCAGGGCCGCTCGGCAGACCCGGCCTCGGCCGCCGCCGCCGCCGCCGCCGCCGCAGCGCTACGTGGCCGCCGCTCCGACGTCTCGCGACTCCCTTCCGAGCGCGCGAGGGCGCGCGGGGCCGGCGGGGCGGGCGGCGCGCGGGGAGGGCGGGCGGGGAGGGGGTGTGCGCCTGTGGATGAGGGAGCGGCGGCGAGAGCGCGCGCGCGCGCCCGCGGCCCCGGCCCCCGCCGGCCCCCCCGCCCGAGGGATCCCGACACCTCCCTGCGCCCGCCCCCTGGCATCCCGGCCGCTGGGCGCGGCTGGGCGCATGCGCAGCCCTGCGCCCGGCCCTAGTGCACCTTTCCCCCTCCTGCCACATTGTGAGCGCTCCGCCGCCCACAGAACCGCCGACTCCCGCTCCACCCCCGCCCGCTCCCGAGCGCCCAGGTAAAGGCGTGGACTGCGCTTGCGCGCCGCTCTCCCTGGGTCTGGGGGCGTGGTTGTTGAACGGAAGCCCAGCCGTTGGGTGGGGGTGTGGGACGACCCGAAATAGGGGTCCAGGTTAGGATTAGGCAAAGGTAAAGTGAAGAAGGGGCCAAAGTAGAAAAGTAGGCCCAAGTGAGACTTAGAAGTAAAAGAGCCGCTGGTTGATGAAATAATGTAAAAAAAAGAAAATATTGACTGTGGCCTTGTTACAGGAGGGCAGTGTGATTGACAGGGCAGAAGTAAAGGAGGCAAATATAAGCAGTGGTGGTCATTGGCCAGGTGAATGTGGCAGCGAACAAAAACTAGAAAAATACGGAGATCACCAGAGTGGTCAGAAAAACAAACCGAAAGCCGCGCTTGTTCTTTGGCCAGGAATAGGGAAGGGGATGTGTGTGTGCTTGAGACATAGAGCTGCTGCAAGAAAGGAAGCCTCCATTGTAAGTATTACAGGATTATGACTAATTAGCTATTAATCATTAATATAAGTAATGGTCCTGTTAGCTAACAAGATAGCACCTATCCAGGTTCAGAGCCAAGAGAGGGTGTTCATAATTGAAAGTGCTTGGAGTACAGAGAAGTGAATGCCGAAGGACAAGGTGAAGACCCAAGACAGTAACTTCGAGGATTTGGCTGACCATTTCCCACCATAAACCGAAATTCCCTGATGTTTTCCAAATCTTATCCTAATTGCAACTCATTATCCTCCCATTATTAAAAGCACACTTCACAAATGTTCCTACACTAAGGCTAACTTCTCTACACACTTTTTATACACATGCAGTTACTTCTCCCCAAAATAGCACCCACACACAAATTCTTATAGGATGTAAAATGACCTGAGTCTGGGACAAGGTCAGGGAACAGATTGAAACTTTATAAATAAAGGGGTTCAAAGGCTAACTCTGTCCTTGTTCCCTTCCAAAAACAGACGCTTGGTTTTTATTACACTTGGACTCCAGACTCCAGGGATTGTATGTAATTCAGCAACTTTGGATCATGTTCTTCAATAGTGGATAGAGACTAAAAATGGTATGTTTCAGCAGGTAGAAAAAAATCTTCAGGCAAATCAGGAGGAAATAAGCATGAGTAAGTAATAGAAGGAAAGACTTAGATCCAATGCAAGAAAGAACTTGGCATTGCTGGGGACTGGTGAGCCCAGAACACCTGACTTAGATGTCTAGCTTTGCCTGCTGGGACACATGATCCCTGCCACCCCCACCCCCACCCCGCCACCCCCCACACCTGTCAGGGCTATCCTGCTTGGAAGAGGGGTGTGCTGTGTGATGGCTAAAGAAATGAGGTGACCTTTCAGTCTCTCTCTGACTCTCTACCCACAGGCCAACCCTCTGAAGGGCTCCTAGTAATTAGAATAGTAATATTCTTAGCTTCCGTTTGAGGAGTGCTTTATGGGTTGTTGTTTTTTTCAGGGAGGCTAGGTCCATTATCTCATGAGATCTTCCAGCAACCCTGTGAAGCAGGCAGGACAGGTATTATTCCCACTGAAGGAAATTCAGGCCAAGGAATGTTTAATAGCTCAGTGAAAGTCGCCCAGCCCAGTAAACAATGGAGCCAGAACAAGACTCGGGTCTGTGACTTCCAATGTGCTGTCCTTACAGAGGGTTTGACCATGAAAAACTGTTACATATTCCTGTGGAGTAAAATCAGATAGACTTGGCATGTGATGGAGAATCATTCTAATATTTAGTTCCACATGTACATTTCCTTTATTTATTATAATGTTGCTTTTCCTTCTTTCTCCAGGACCCTGGGACTTGTCCCTGTGTATCTGAAACCTTGGTGACTGATATTTTGGAAAGCTTCTGTCCTCTGGGCTAGCCAGGAGATAGATCCCAGTTCCTCTGCTCTCTCTTCACTCCTCCCCTTCCCAACCCTACCAAAGGAAGGGGGCTGCCAACCAATGTCATCTCTCAGCACCTCACAAGAAGAGGGCATTTGCTCTTAGTCGGACTGCTTGTTTAGGGGCCTGCCCTTCTTCAGCTGCCAGCCCCGCAGCTTAGCAGTCATGGCTGGCAACATTTAGCACCCACCTGGCATTATTGGATGATGAGGCTTCTGTCATCCCGTTTTCCTGGCCTTGGATAAAGTTCTTAACCAACATTCTCATTTAGGCAGTGGGCAGAAACCAACAGAACCCCCCTCCCTCTCCCCTTTTTTTTTAATTATAAAGTTTTAGTAAAAAGTTCTGTATGCTTTGACAGTTCTGAAAACCTTCAGGATTTCATTTAAAGAGCAGCAGAGCTATCTGGTTTCTGTAAGGTGAGCTGGATGGCCAGGGAAAAGCTCCCTGTTCACTGCATTTCCTTGCTCCCCAAGTGTACCCCTAGTCAGTTGCAGTTTTTGCCACCTGTAGGGGCAGTGGCTGTGGCACCCTGCCCACACATTAACTAACATCCTCTGGTACCAGACTTGGAGCCAGAGCCCTGGTCATGGTTTCCTAGGCTCTCATACTTGAGTGCTATGTGACCTTTGCTCAATCACTTCACCTTGTAAGCTTTGTAAAAAGAGGGGATTATATGGCTCTGAGAGTCTTCCAGATCTGATACCTAGGATTCTACAGTAGAAAGCTGACCCTGTTCATTAATACCTTGTAATTCCATGCCTTTCCTAAGAATTACTATCCAATTCTCATCTCTAAGCCCTTCTTACAGGAAACGGCCCCTTTTACAGAATGAGTGAAGCTGTTCTGGACTCCTCTTTTTATTCTTCCCTCCCCCCCTCATATTTTTAAGTGACAGTATTTAGAGAGAGCTCAGAAAGCTGGACTCTTGGCTTTTCTGTCACGGGGCTTGGATGTCTATCTGCACCTAGGCACACATGTGCATGTGTCCTATTTTAAAGGGAAATAGACTGTGGGTATCTGCCCTCTGTGCCCTCACCTCCCATCATCCCCACTGGAATTGGAGTGAAAAGTTACAAATAAATACCAGGACGTCCTAGAAGAAAACAAAGGATGTGCTAAAAGACCTGCTGTGTGATGCAGCTGTTTCGCCTTGGGGAGAGATGAGGGAGGCTACTGGAATAGCCAGTGTCACTTGAGTCTCAAGCGTGGCGTTAGTTGCAGCATGTCCTGGGGCCACCGTCTGGTTCACAGTTCCCTACAGCTGTGGTGTCTGTACTTTAGCTTCTCAGTCTGAAGTATCTCAAAGTTTGGGTTTTGATTATTCTTCTGTCCTTATCATCAAAATGCATTGTATAATTTTCTAAAAACCGTATTTATGTAACCATTTCTACAAATGGTTCTTTTGCATTGCCTCATTTAATCTTTCCCTCAATCCTGGGAGGGAGGGAGGGCAGAAAATGTTGTTCCCACCCCCCCTTTTTTTTTTACTAGTGAATAAAAATGAGGTCTGGATTTTAAGGGTCACACAGCCAGAACGAAAGCCCACGTCTTCAGGGTCCAAGTCCAGCACTGCTCGATGACATCGCACTGCAGCCCTGTGCTGGACACCGTGCGAAGCAAATCAAACAGATGTGCTCTCTGCGCTCGGGAAGTTTGGACTCAAATGGACAGCCACGATTTCAGCAAACAAAAGGACAAAGTGGATCATAGTCAACTCATGCCAATAAAGAAATGAGTTGATAAGGAAATCCATGTTTATCTGGTCTACTAATGTTTTTTATTTCCAGTTGGGTAGAGAGGACAATGTCAGTAAGACTAATCTGCTAGGCCAGTCCCATCTTCCTACTTGCTTTACACCAGTTCGAATTCCTCTCTCCTTTTTACGGCATCTCTTAGGAAGGTGGCTGCATCGTGCCCCACGCAGTCCACCTTACTAAGGGATGCCGTAAAAAATATGTGTAGCTGCACTGCACGCTCTCTCCTCTCTGTATCTTCAGCATTCTGTCATCTTTCCTGAAGCATCTGCCAAGTGTCACAGAAGGTGGGCATTAAGGACCATTAAGAAATCATCTCTAAGGGGGGAGGAGGAGGGAGAGTGTGGGAGGAGGTGGGAGTGGGCACCGGATATATGGGGATGGAAGGAGAGCTGATTCTGGGTGGTGAGCACATAATGCAATACATAGGTGATGTAATGCAGATTTGTACACCTGGAAACTAATTGTTACCAACCAATGTCACCCCAATAAATTTAACAATAAAAAAAAATAATGAAAAAAAAAATCATCTCTGCCTTCAAGCAACGTCTTCATTTTCTTAATTCAAACTACTGTGAAAGCATCATGAACCATGCACATGCGATCTCTACTGATGGAAAAGAACAGGTCAACTCAGTCCCCATCCTATTGTTAGAGGGCCTGAGATTCGTCTTTATCCATGCAAGATGGCCAGTTAGGACAGTGGGGAGGTGGACTTTGGAATTTGAGAGACATTGGTACTAGTGAAATGAGGCCACCACACTACCTGCAACAGCTCTCATAGCGTCCTGGATAACTAAGCAAAAGCAGAGAGGAACCCTGGGGTTAGGGAGGGTAGGCAGCCCTGGGCAGGAACCCAGCAGGAGAACATCTTCCTATCTCTAAGTGAACTGTTACAGCCCAATTCCTCCCTAATGGGGGGTGGGGCGGGGGGCGGGGGCTACCTCGGCTTATCTGCAACAGAGTGCTCTAAGGCAGTTAGGTTCAAATTGTTTGAGTCTTTAGAGGCTCACAGATTCTTTTAGGCAGCACGCTTAATTGTTGTCTGTAATTGATGTGACATATTCCCCAGAGGCATGCACTGAGGTCCAATTGGAGAGATGGTTTTGTGAAAATTGGAATTAATTAAAGAAAGCAGCTGCACGGGGCTGTGAGTTAGTGCCAGACTTTGTAACCCTAAACCAGCCAACCCACCCAACCGGCCTCACCACCTGAGGAGCAATTCCGTTCTCACAGAGGTAGGGTGGGAGAGCTGGGGTGCAGTACAGGAAGTGGGGACTGCAAGGGGGAAGGACAGGGCTCAGGGAACCCTCTCTTTCATGACTCCCCCAAAGCTTGGCTCTTGAGAGCTGTTTGAGCACCTAAAGAAATGTGCTGGGGGCTAGGAAACTACAGAAAAGGGAAAGCAAGTCAAAGGAGATACGTGAGGTTGTGGGGGAGGGGCAGCAAAGGGAGGAGGAAGGTGCAGCGCTGGGGGAGCCTGTGGGTGGAGCTCAGAGGAGGCAGGGCCGAGATGTGGGGGCAGCATCATGGTGCCTGGGGCCTCTGGCATTCAGAAGAGCTATTAATTAAACCCCTGACCTGAGGTCGTTCGGGAGCTGTGGCAGCTTTTCATAGAGTTGGGTTAAGAATCACAACAATAATAATAACAATTAACGATAATGAGACCTTATCTGGACTAAGTTGTTCCTAGAGCTTTGTAGGCATTAAGTCATTAACTCCTGGGCCCCTGAGGGCCACCTCTTTCTAGAAGTAATGGAGGTGCAAGAGGACACAGGCAATTCCTGTGCAGTTCGGCCTGCTGCCATTGGCTGGGCAGGTTCTCTTACAGAGCGACCAATGCCAGGGTTTCTTAGGGCTTCACGATGTGTTCTAACCTTTGGTATAACACTCTGAAGTGGTGCTTAAATGGGGGAAGTTCAGAAGTGCAGAAACTGCCACCACAAGATAGCTAAACAACTTTGATGGGAAAACTCAAGTCCCACCTGAGAGCACCAGGTTGAACAATCAGTGGCCGTGGAGTGGCCAGGAGATGAGCAGGTAGTAACCATTGGGTGAAGCCCTAATACCAGGACTGACCCTGCAAACAAGGTACATTGGAGGACTTCAGGTGTCTACCTACCACAGACCACGGAGAGAAATTTAGAGCAAGGGCTCAAGGGAAGTTAAAGGAGAAGGGCCATTCTAGAATGGAGAGTCACGTGGGATGGACCCTGGAAGCCAAAGTCATGAGCGAACCTCAGAGCCAGCACTGACTAGCCTTGACTTTTCTTTTCTTTTCTTTTTTTTTTTTGCAAGTACAAAGAGAGGTTTTATTGATACAAGCTCGAGCCCAGTCCGTTCGTCTCCCAGTGCAACTAGGAGAGAACGGCCAGCCTTGACTTTTCATTCATATGTTCTACATAATTGTGGTTACTGCAAATTTTACATTCAGTCCCAAATGGACTGTCATCTGCATCCCAAAGGTGACGAGAGTCTTCATGGTCCTAGTCAATATTACAGACAGCACATAGAGTGTGTATGGTACAGCCCCCCTTTTTTTTAACAAGAAAATCTCAATATATTTAAACAGATGGGTATCTTGATGGGCCTTAGGTCACCAAGTAGCAGGAATGATGCTCCACATTCATGAAGGGGGCAGGTGAGATACAGAGCAAGAACTGAACTTGTCTCAAGGTCAGAGCTGGCAGAAGAATCTGTGTCACAGCTGAAAAGCCATCACTGTTCATGACAGTGAAATTGGACCATCCTCACTACTCTGACCCTTGCCACCCCTGTAGAACCATAGCCTTTCTTCCTTTCTTGTATTACTACTGTATTAATAAAGTCACCCATAAGAAGCACTAGTACTTTCAAGGCCTGAATACCATTCTCCTGATGGCACCAAAGAGCACAGTGAAGTGTCATATAATGAAGCTGGGGAATGAAGCATTCCCGTTCATCGAATACTCTGGTTAACAAAGTAGCATTGAACATATAGTAACAGCTGAGACATAGTTATCCTAAAATTATTCACTGTTTATCTGAGGTTCACCTTTAACTGGATGTCCTGTAACCCTGGCAACCCTACTTGCAGCTGAACTGCTGGGAGATCCAGATCTACTCCTTTGGAGTTCTTTAGAGAAGAAAACAACAGGAAGGCCAGCTGCTTCCATAGCTTCAGGCTCACTGGTACTAGGAAATGAGGCCAGAGAACAGGGCTGAAGACATGTTGGAAAACACGGGACCCAGAACCAGGTGCCTACCGACTCTGTTTGCATGCTGATCATCACCCTGGGTGCATGGGTCAGATGTCACCAAGTCTTCAATGGGCCCCCTGTCAAATCGGTGTATTTCAGCGATCTCAGGGAGGAAGACTTTAAGATAAAACATCACCTACTTTTTAATATTAGCCAACACCCAGACAGACTCTCACCACACCTGGGAGCCGCTTCTAGCCCTTATGGTGAGTGCTCCAATGTCAGTGTGGTGCCATTCAGAGGCGCTGCATGCTTCCTCTGTGCCAGGAAACCCCCTGGGGCCTGGCTACCCCCTTCCTATGTGTGGATGGTTCTTTGGAAAGAGGGCCCTTAGAAGCTGGGTTCTGCTTTGCATAACATTGGCTGTGAATGTCTTCTTCCTGACCGAGTCACTTTCTTAGCTTGTAATGAGCACAAAGATGTTCCCAATTTATGGTAAAGGGGGTCAAATATATTGGGTGAAGGAAACTAGACTTTGGTGGTGAGTATACAGATATCGAATGATCATGTTGCACACCTGAAATGTGGATGTTATTAATGTTCCTTCAATAAGTTTAATTTTAAAAAGATGTTTCCAGTTAATTGAGTGCTTTCACTGTCATAAGTGTTTCATCTCTATTATCTCATATAATGCTTCCAACTCCTCTTTGAGGTAGATATTCCTGTTACAGATGAGAAAACCAAGGCAGAGAGAAATGAAGTAGGAACTGATGCAAGGTCACGTAAGGTCACATAGGTGGCAGACTCAGGATTGAATCCAGGTAGTCAGACTCCTAAGCCTATTCTTTTAACCACAAATGCTACACTACCTAACACTTCTGCTCAGTCACAACACTCCTGGGCAGAATTCTCAATGGCTCCTGTGTGGCAGAAGTAATGTCCCGTTTCCCCCACCCCCGGATGCCCACATCCTAATCCCTGGAATTTGTGAATATGCTATTTGACATGGCAACAGGGACTTTGCAGATGGGATTAGGGTAAGGATCTTGAGATGCGGATTTTATCCTGGATTATCTGGTGGGTACAATGTAATCACAAAAATCCTTAGAAGAGGGAGGCAGGGGTGTTAGAGAAGATGTAACCACAGAAGCAGAGGTCAGAATGGTGTGTCTGATGGTTGTGACAGTGGCAGAGAGACATGAGCCAAAGCATGTGGGCATTCTTAGACACTGGACTAGGCAAAGAACTGACTCTACCCCTCAAGCCTCCAGAGAGAACGCCACCTACCGACACCTTGATTTGGGCCTGGCGAAGCTCCTGTGCCCCAGAACCGTAAGAGAATACATCTGTGGTGGTGTAAGCCACGAAATACATGCTAATTTGTTACAGCAGCATTAGGAAACTAATACAGCTCCCCGTTGCCTAGAGGAAAATCTGAATTGCTTGGCAAGGCATTTGAGGGCCTAATGTTAGCTGCCTAACTGCACGCTCCCCCGGGGTTTAGGTTCTGAATTTCCCAGACTGCTCAACAGGTCATGCCCTCCCCAATTGCCATGCCTTTGCATGCGCTGTCTCTCCCACCTGAACACCCTCTCCTCGCTTGTTTATTTGGCAAAATCTTCACCCTTTACATTGCAGCTCAAAGGCTACCTCCTCTGTGAAGCCCTTCCTACTCTCTCCCAAGGAATTTAGGGCTCCTTTCCTGGGCCTCTGTTGCACTTCATTTGCTTTCACATGAAAGCAGTTTCTTTATTTTGAAGAGTCATCTGCTCCCTCCCTGGACTATAAGCATCTGAGGGCTCGGAAGCTCTCTTTTCACCTTTGGTCTCCCTTAGCACCAGTATGGCCCCTGGCACATCACAGAAAGGTCCCCAGAGACTAGAGCTTTTATCCTGGATGTCACTGTGCCCTGGACCAGTGACAAAGCCCCTCTGGCCTAGTTCTCTGTCTACAGCAAGCTTTGGGGGTCATCCCTTCCTTTCTCTAGTGAGACATGAAGACAAAGGAGGTCAGACATGGAAGTGTTTCAAGTCCCCCAAAGAAAAAAGGGAGCTAATCAGAGTTTTGCAATATTCCAGTTATACCCGTGGCATGGAATTCTTCTCCAAGTCTCCTTTTCTTCAACTAGGCATGCCTTTTCATGTGCTTAGCAAAAACAGGAGCCATGTTCACATCACACCCCCTTGTAGCCCCACATCTACACTGCTCTTCGGGGTGAATTATTCAGGGTTGATGGTGAAGATCTTGGGGGAGGCTTTCCCACCTTCTTCAGACTCATGATTTCTCTCTAAGGTGATTTCTCTCTAAGGTGTATATCGATGTTGGGATGATCTGGAGTGAAGCTCTCCCTACACTCACGTGATGAGTTCCATGGTATTGAGTCAGATGTGCCTTTGGAGCCTCCCAACTCACCCGAGGGCTCTCCCACAGACACCTTTGGTACAGGGTACTTTCCAGTAGGAATTACCGGATGTTGGATAAGATGGTTACTCCACCCAAATAAAGGCGTATTCACGTTCGTTACACTTACGAATGTTTTTTGCTGTGTAAATTCCCGGGTGATTAATGAGAAGTGAAAGGCCAGTGAAGGTCTATAAAGGCCTGTTAGGTGCCCAGCCCTGGGCCCAGTGTGTGGAGGGACTGCACAACGTAGGGAGTGGCCTCTGCCTTCTGAAAGTGTACAGCCTGGTTGAGGAGTCAAGGTTCACATACACGAAACAGCTGGGGAACACGAGACCTTGTGTAACCATGCGACGCTGCGGAGTTCAGTGGAATTAAATGGGAATTCAGGGACAGGAGGGTTCAACCAGGGATTGCAGAGATGGGAAGGGTGGCATGAAAGCTCATCCTGAAGGGATGGCAGAGTTGAGGCTGGAAGAGAGAAGAGAAAGGTGTTCAGGAAGGAGGTGGCTCTATAGCAGGGACAAAGACAACCTTCTGTAGGGACTTGCTGTTTTAGATTCTGGAGGAGAGAGAGGGAGGGAGAGGGGAGCAAGAGAGACAGGGAGGGAGAAAGAGAGAGAGGCAGAGAGAAAGGAAGAGGGAAAGAGAAGGGAGGACAGGAAAGAAGGAAGGGAAGCAGGGAGGGACTTTCTAATGTAGTGCTTTGTCCCCTTGATGTAGGGAACTACCAGGAACATAGGGCAGCAACCTTTATTCCTCCGTCTAATGCCATTCTCATGTTAGAGCTCAGACCACTTTCACTTTTACCAGGAACACCTCAACAGGAAGGCTTTACCACTGCACTTCAGAAGCACAACTCCCCCCCTGCCCCCCAGCATTCTCGGGGCCCATTCTAGTTCCACAACCAGGAATGCAACCATCTCCAGGTGACAGAAGCACCCACAAGTGGGGAGTGAACCCCAGCAAGGAGCAGGGTCCAGGAAAGCAGCCACGAGGCTATGTTCCAGCACGTTGGGGCTCTCTCTTCTCTCCCTTGCATCCCAGCCTCTAAAAGTATTTCCATGTGGGCTGTTGACATTTAGAGAGAATGAGGGGCCTCGGATCTAAAGGCCTTTTCTTTTTCTTGTTAAATGGATTGGGGTGGCATTGGTCAGCAAAGACCTTTTCTGATGTTAGTTTTATAGAAGTTTTTCCAGAGCATTCGGAGTAGGGAACACTCGACAACTTTTCCTGGTTTTCTCCGCTCCTCAGAGGGTAGCAGACAAGTCAGAGGGTGGAATGTCGTGTCTTGCTTAGACTGTTGGAGGACCTTTCTACCAATGCTAGTGGTTAAGCACTGACTCAACACCCAACAACTGCACAAGGTGTTGGAACCTTCATTCATGGACAAGTTTCAAAACAAGACACCGGAGGACGAGGGAGCTGGCATGGGCAATGTTGTCAGAGAACAGAGGACTGGATGTCACACCCCATATGCTGGCTGCTGCTGGAGCGGTGGTGGGACCTGCAATGACGATTTTCCACACAGTGAAACTGTGAAGTGCTTTTCTCAATGTCATTGCCCAAAGGGCTTGTACCCGGAATTCTTAGGCTCTTCATTCTGTCCCTACTTCCTGTGTCACTCCCTTAGGAGACTGGAATTCAGGAAGGGACGGATCGCACCCCTGGGGGAGAACAGATTGGGGGGCTGGTGCCTTGGGGGTGGACATCCTGTGGGAACAGTCTCTGTCCCTCTGCAGCCAGGCACTCTGCTCTGTGAGGAAGGCAGGCAGGGAGTGAAAGAGTCCTGGGCGGCTGCAGGGGGTAGGGGTGGGGTGTCTGGATGCTCAGGGACCTGGGATGGTCATCCAGTCTGACCACACACCCCCTTCTGTTCTCCTTACTAATGTCTGTCCTGCCTGTTAGTTCCTGGGCTCCCCCAGGGCAAGAGGCATGTCTGTTCTAGTCACTGTCAGAGCCAGCTCAGCACCTGCCACCTGGTATGCAGCAGCTGCTCATTGACTGTTTCTTTCTTTTCTTTTTTTAAGATTTATTTTATTGTTTTTGAGAGAAGGTGAGAGAGAGAGAGAGAGAGAGAGAGAGAGAGAGAGAGAGAGAAAGGAGTGCCCAGAGCAGTCTCCATAGTTGCACATCATTACCGGTAGTTGTGACATGGTTTCATTCCACACAGGTGGATGTGGGGCCACATGAGGTGGGAACCGAACTGGGGGCCTCCCGCATGGGAGGCGAGAACCTTCACTACCACAGTTCAGCCTATGGGTCTGCACAGGCCGGAGCGGGGTTGCAAGGGAAGTGCTCAAACTGTTGAACTATCCCAACATCCCTGACTGTTTCTTGAATGAGTCAACTATAAATGTGCAGCGCCCCTTAAAGAGCTCATTGCTCTTGGTTACCTTACAAACATCGCTGGGCTGGGGAGGAAAAGGGACACTGTTGGGTACTAACAAGAGCTAGAAACAGGCGGTGGAGCCCTGGAAAATAGCCCAGAAGTTCAAACAGTATCTGATAAGCCACAGGGAGCCACTGCAGGCTCTTCAGGCCACCAATAAGAGAAGGCAGATGGGCGGCGGCTTTCCAGGCTGCAGCTGAACCAGAACGCGGTGGCGTGAGGAAGGCACAGTGAGTTCAGGGGCTGCGAACGCACAGCGGTACTCTCAGGAGCTGGTTCCTATGGCCGAAGGCTGAATGTTTCCGCTGGGTGAAGGTTAGGAAAGCAGCAGGAATTCTAGGGGTGTTGCTTCTGTGTGAATTCAGAGAGCTGGAGATGGGGACCGAAACAGGGGCCGGTACTGTCATGGCCAAACATGGCCAGGGAGGAAGAAGATGCCTGAGGATTCTGGTAGTGGAGTGTGTGGAGCAGGGGTGAAACCAAAAGGAAGGTTTGTGTTCTCCAGAGAGCGCTGCCTGAGAGCAGAGGCCGTCTTATGCATCTACACCCCGAGCTCCAAGCAGAGTACCCTGCACACACAGTGGACTCTCTGTTAACCGGAACTCAAGCAACCGGCAAAGACGCTTTTGCCAGCTGCCTGAGTTCCGGTTAACAGAGAATCTACTTACATTGATCTGGCATCTACCCATCCCCATAGGGTGCCGGTTACCTGAGAGTCTACTGTAGTGGCTGCTTAATAAACACTTGATAAATGAGTGTTTCCTTGTGAGATGGCTCTGGGAGACCCCTGAAGCTCTGCTGACTATTTTGTCTGCTCCAACTTCTGAGCCTCCTCTCCTGTGTTGTCCCACCTCTGCTTTCCGCCAGAAGCTGTTCCCAAAGATTGTTGCTCTCCACATGGACAGCAAATAGTGAGGAAGTTGACTCTGGCACCTACCAGCTGTGTCTCAGCCTGTCAGTTCACACCCTCCCTTCCCCATGGGGTTCTCACTGTCCAACAGCCCCCCACCCCATCACCTTTCCTTCTGGTCTTTCTCTTTGAACTCCTCTCAGCGGGTAGGGACATGTCACTACCGGAAGCCAATGTTAGCAATTGTACATGCATGCTTGTACACACACACATGCACACGCACACACACACCTGCCCTGTCTCTGAGACGCTGTCTGGCCCTCTGGGCCTGGGTCTGGGCTCTTTCGCTCTGGGGGATGCTGAGTGTGGCCTCTGATGCAAATGAGTCAAGCCCTTTCACATTTGCCACTCCGGCCTCCCTTGGGGGCTTGGGGGAGCGCCACCCAGAAGAGGTAGGACTTTCCAAAGAGACCCGAAACCAGGAGGCTCACTTCATGGTGCCCGCAGCACCCGGCAAGGAGGGGACCAGCTCTGCTGTCCTGGCCCCAGCCCAGTTCTCTCTTCTAGAATCCACACCTTCCCTGGCTCCCCTCCAAACTGACAAGATCTGCCCCAGTTGGGGTAGGATCAGCATGGTCTGATGAATATGGGGTGGCCAAGGAGGGAGGGGTGTCTCCCACCAGACCTCACTCAAATCGTTCGCTGGCTCTGTGCCTCAGCTTCCCCCCTTGAGAAATTCTGCCCATACTTCCAGGATTGGGTTGCTGCTCAGCACTTGGAAGATCCCTGAGCAAACTGGGGAAGAAACCCAGTCACGTTGTGCACCCTTGCAGCCAGGAGCCGCCTGCCCAGCCCCGCCCCACCCCAGGAGGCTGTGAGCTGGTGACGCTGGGCCAGCAAGGCAGGGTCCTGCAGGATGAAAAGCTCAGCGAAGCCAGAGCCGGAATAATAATGATAATCATCAGCGATGGCGTCTTAACCATCCAGGAATGCAAGGCCCCACACCCTGCACGCCTCACACCCCGGGACACTCCAAGGGCTCCTCTCCCTTCATTTTATTGCAGTGATCCCACACTCTGCCATTCCCAGCCCAACCCATGTGGGTTCCCAAGGACTTCGGTCCAGCTACCAGCTCATCCACCATCCAGGTTCCATGGGAAGATTCAGCTCCACAAGGCCCAAGCCAGCAGCAGGGCAGGATGCCCAGGGACTTGGAAACTCGGGCTCCAGGCTTTCCCAGAGAAGCGTCTGCCCGCCCCTGGAGCGCTTTCCCACACACCCATCTCTGTCTGGTCAGCAGGAGGTCCAGGAGCTTTGCCTACGTCAGGGGTGGCGAACCTTTTGGCGATTGAGTGCCAAAGTTTATGAAATAAGAGTATACTCGCTCGACTCGCGTGCCAACCCATCGAGTGAGATAGAGGTATCGATTATTTTTATGTCTATAAGAGCATAAACAATAATTTTGTAAATGGTATTCACAGCTCCGCTTGCCGACATAATTGCTCCGCATGCCACTTTGGGCACGTGTGCCATAGGTTCACCACCCCCGGCCTACGTCAATACAAACCCGAATGCAGGTGCTGGCTGAGCCGCAAACAAACTTATCGGAGGACCTTAGTGTCTTTTATTTGAACTCCTTTGGGTTTCCTGCCTCACCGGCTCCAAAACCTTCCAAGGCTCCCTATCACTCACTGAACATCATCTCTGGACCTTGCAGTCCAAGCAGCATGTGGCTGCTTAAAGTCTGAGCCTCATCCACCTCTCCAACCCGACTTCTTCTTCACTTGCTAGTCACCGACACCAGCCGGAAGTGCCTTCTCACTGCTGGTCATGCACATCCCATGCTTTTCCATTCGGGGACTTCGATCCTTCTTTGGGAACCTCATTTCCTTTATCTCCCCCTGGACAGACCCTCCCAGCTTTCAAGGCCCACGCCAGAGGCCATCGCCTCCCCGACTATGCCGGGCCCTCGTCCCGCCCAGGAACATTGGCTTCTCTTTGTTTGAACCCCTCAGGCCCCTGTGCCCACCCTGTGTGCTAGGCATGTGCGCCTCTTCACTTGCCCACCGGATCATCAGTGAGCTGAGGTCTCATTCCATCTTCTTGTCCCCATGGTGCTGGATAAATAAGTGTTGGACATACACTGTGGTGAATCATCATCCCCATCCTATCAACTTCTTCACCCAAGTGTGCTTTGAAAACGCACAAATCATTATGTTAACATAACATTTTGCGTGTGTACGTGAAGGCAGCAAAATCTCCGGGGAAGGTGTCTCCGTGGCTGACTCGTGGAATGCCCTTCTCCGCGTCACTGGTCCAGGCCGATCTTGGGCTCTGTCTCGCGGGACGTGAGCTCTGTCCTCCTCAGAGAATGGCAGTCCCACCCTTTGGGGGCTTCAGTGTGTCTAAGCCCTAGCAGCCTCCGTGTCCCACAGGATATGCGGGAGAAGGCCCCGGATTCCTGTGCTGTAGGAGAGGAAGAGTGGATGTGTTTAGAGACCTCTCACCTGGCCCCTTATGAGAACTCCTTGGCACAGCGTTCACCACGGCTGCCTATTAGTGTTTTTAATAATAGTAACAATAACTTCTGCAACTGCTCATATTTACTTAACGCTTTTCTCCAGGGAGCTCAACCAGCCATTCCCTCATCTCCAGAAGGAAGAGAGTGACCAAGGCGATGAAAGATGAGTGAGCCATCGTGGCTGTGTTCTAGAACAAGCCTCCTTTGTTCGAAGAGGTAAAGGCTGCACATGGCATTTCAGATGCGGAGGACTGATAAGTAGGAAACGAGTTCCTTCCCTGGGGATCCGAAACCTGTGACTGAAGAATTTTTGACCAAGTGAAATCCTGTGTGAGATGACAACGCCCCTGCCGAGAAGTTACATCTCATCAGTAATAAAATGTGAGCACGCGTCCTTCATCTATGTTCAGTTATTTACAACGTGTGTACGTGGCCTATTGTCACTTAGCCTTCCCTGTTCTCCCTGAGAGCGGCTGCTGCTCCTAAGACCAGCTGAGCACCCTTCCACCCAGCCCAGGGCTTCAGGGCTTGGGCTTCGGGGCTTGGGCTTTGGGGCTTCTGTCTCCACCGGGAGGACAGGCATGGCAGGCCCTTCTCTGGTTACCCCCACTCCACTGTCCTGCGGGGAGGCCTGTTGCCTGCCCACTTCATTCCTGGGCCCAGACCCATTGAGAGGATGTGAATCCTGGTCTCAGTGGGTCCAAGGCGTTCCTCTGGGAGGGCCCACCTGAACGGTGCCCACAGCCCCATCCCCTGCCCGTCAGCCACCTGCAGGACCCTCCCCACTTGTTCTACCTGATCAGCGCCCCACCATTAACAACCGCTCATTCTCCTGCGCTGGGGCTTTTGTCTATTCTGCTTTGCCTCCCCACACTTCCTTCCTGTTCTGCTTTCTCAAGACCGGGTATTTTTAACCAAAGGTTTCCACTCACCTTTCACTGTCCGACTGGGACTGGGTGGGGCTACTCGCACGCTGGGAGGGCTGGGCCCAGGTGGCCTTGGAGGCTACAATTTGTGTCCCTCACTGCTTCGCCCGGCCTTGCCCGCATCCTTACCAGTCTCAAGCTCTCCCTTCTCTGCTTCAGGAGAAAACACCCTCCTGTCGCTGCGGGTGGGAGCTTTGGAAACTGCACGGGGCACTCAGGGAGCCAAATCTGCCCCAGGGGATGCTGTGAATTCTGGCTGTGGAGCTAGGTGAAGCTCAAAGGGCACTAGAACTTCACTGGTCCCTGGAACAGCCGCCAGGAGCGTCTGCCGGGTCACCTGTGTGGCCCACATCATGGATGCCCTGCAGGGCCTTGCAGAGCTGCTGAGTCCTGGTTTGCACGGCTTCTCTCCGCGTTGGAGATGCAGCCCCGAGAACACGGCACTCCCGCCCTGCGCTCCTGTAACCTCTGAAGCTCTGTCCCAGGCCGCCCTTTCTGCTCCCGCTCCACTTCAGCCCCCAGCTGGGCCCACCCATGGGTCTCGTCTCCCCTCACCTGCAGGTCTCCAACCCCCACAGGCACTTCCCTGCACCCCAGGTACTTAGCAGAGAAACTTTTGTTTGAAACCCAAACCACCGCAAAGGGGAGATAAAGGGGCGTTTAGGGTTTCGGACTAAGTCTGGTTTCTGTGCCCAGCTTTCGTAAAAAAACAAAAAATAACAAAATAACAGCGGCAACTGAACAAGCTGGTATCAGAGATTTTTTTTTTTTTTCAAGCAACTGACAATGACTCACTGCAGGCTCCAGGGCCCACGGCTAATGTTCTCTAAAATAATTGAAGGTCCTCCTGTGTGCCCCAGGCACTGTGGCATCCGGCTGCACACTCTGAGTCACCGTAAAGGATTAAATAAATACCCTTAGCATTGTTTTTATGTTGACTGTGGCATAAAAAATTCGAATTTCTTAAAAACGAGCACGCTCTGTGTAATGTATATTTCTATTTGCCAACTGATGACTGTTTGAAAAGCAGGGAACTGATTTTCACGGGCTCGAGGGGACCTTCAGCACTTGCTGACTAGACAGAATATTCGCAGCTCTCACCTTTGGCCTCTGTTCAAGCCCAGCTCTGCTTCACACTGGGGCCTGTCCCCACCACTCCCCCAAGTCACCTGCCCCATGGTCCCACGTAGGGTGGCCTTCTGGCCCCACGGTCTCCTTTGTCGCCTGGCACCCCTTTGGAGTTGGTCAGTCGTTCAGTCTACAAACATGTCCTGGGTGTTCCCATGAGCAGAGAGTGCCCTGCTGATTGGGTTCCAGGAAAAGGGAGGAGAAAATGTCAGTGTGGCCTTCAGGGAGAAAACCATCTTCCACCACAAACACTCAGAGCTCAGAACTCCATTTCGGAACCAAAGAGGTAAGGGGAGGTGGGGTCCAAATGGAGGGAGCGTATCAGAATAGGCTTCCCAAAGGGGAGAGATCTGAGCCTCACTTTGCTTGTCAGGAAGGCTGTCCCAGCTGGGCAAGTAGGTGCCCCTGGCCCAGAATTCCCCCACCACCTCTGCCAGGAAGCTGCCTTGTGAATCCCGGTGGCCCCTTCCCCTCAGGGCTAACTGGGCGATAAGAATGGGGGACTAACCTGAGCAAGGAGGAAGTGGACTGGCTTCCTGTTTGTTTGTGAATCTCAGAGCAGCACCGTGTGGCCACGAACACCGGCGAAGCAGAGCAGCCATGGCATCTGAGAGGAGAGTCCCAGAGATCCCGCCCGCCAGCCCAGCCAGGCTGCCGTGCTCCAGTGGCTAGCGTGGGAGCAGCCATGCTTGCTTGGCAGGGACAGGAGGCAGAATAACAGTTTCCCCAAAGGAGTCAGCGCCACACACTCACGATAGGACGTCTCTGGGCAGCTCCAGGGAGCAAGCGTTGCCATCCTCCCATCCCAAAGGCTGTTTCCTAGGCCCCTGGGCATCACCCTCTTGCCCTGTCGGGGCATCTTGTGCAGAGATCACCCGGCCCTTTTCAAAATTGTGCAGCGTGCATTGTGGTTTTGTTTGCAACAGCAAAATACATGAAAACCACCACCAAGTCATGTAAAAGCCTACTGGTGACAACAAAACATGACGGAGCCATGCCAGAGAAGAGGTTGTAGTCATTAAAAGAGTGGGGTGGATTCGCATCTGCTACTGTGGTGATACGTCCAAGGTATTTCAATACGTGAAAACCAGGCGCAGAACAGTGACCCCTTTAGTGCCCATCATCAGATGCTGAGGCTGAGAGAGACGTGTGCTGCTGAATGCAGACTTTTTTTTTTTCTGGAAGGACATTTGAGCAACGGAACGGTAGTGGTTGTGGGGGAGAGAGACTGTGGGAGAAAAGTGGTGGAAAGGGTTTCACTTCTCAATATATCTTTCTATACTGTCTGATATTTTTATGTTTTTAAAATATCACCTGTGGGCAGTGGCCTTATGGTCCATTCTGTTCTGTTCTTCGTATGTTTTTCATATGATTGAAAAGCATGTTAGATTACTATTTTTTTAAGATTTATTTTATTGTTTTTGACAGAGACAGAGAGAAGGGGGAGGGCCCAGAGCAGTCTCCATAGTTGCACATCATTAGTTTTCTGTGTAGTTTCATTCCACAGGTGGGCCTGGGGCTGTGCAGGGTGGGAGCCAGCTGGGGGCCTCGCGCCTGGGACGCTCACTCTAGTGCAGCACATGGGCCCTCACGGGCCGGAGCTGGGATTTAATCCTTGGATCCTGGGGCTGCAACATGAGTGCTCAACCTGCTGAGCCATCAGGTATCCCACTAAGTACTTTTTCAAAGGCACTGTCCAGAATTGGGCAGTGAGCATTTGCCAAATGAAGCAGGGTAGATCTAGGACCACCAATTCTCCAGGAAAACTGATGGCAAGAGGTGGGGGGAAATGCTGGGCTTTAAGGCCTGGACATATCAGGAGCTGACAGCATAGCCGATTCTATGCGCCACGTTGTAGATCCTGGTGGCAAACATTTGAGCTTGTCTCTGGCATCCTTTCAACCACTCCTTGCCCCTGTTCTCCCCCCATTTCCATGACCTCATCATTTAAGTTTTGACCTCAACCAAACAATGAGGAACTCTCTGAAGGAAGGAGAAAAACATAATGTACTTTAATATGCATGACCAGATCACCTATAATTTGGACTAAGTTGTATGGTTAGTTCCTTCACAAAGGACTTGCATCCGATTCATCTTCTAACCCCCTGAAGCATCTAGCTTAGGACTGCCTGCAGTCGGCACTCCGTAATTGTTGGATGAACGAATGGGCCAACGTGTATACACAACGCTTGTCTTTCGCAGGTCTGTTCATTCAAGAGCTCCCACAAAAAGGGAGGTCAAGCTTCCCCGAAGTGCTGGTCCATCTCGTACATTTAATTTCGCTTCTCCTGAGTGTTTTAGGACTTTGGAACGAAGCTCTTGGGACCTCAGAAAGAGACTTTGATGTCCCCTCCCCCGTCCCAATACCTTATTAATTTATTAACAACTGGGTGGTGATGTCCCACCTGGCAAAGGGACGGGTAGCACCAGTTTGACTGGTGGTTGGGACAGGACACTTGGTGCATTTACAGTCACAGATGCCCAGGGGGCTCTATGTCAGGAAGTCACCCTCAGAGCGTCACCGCGACCTATTTACTTATGCTCAGAGCTGGCGCTAACATCCTCCTAAGTCCTTTCCGAGGGATCTTTTTCTGAACGTCCTGTACTTGTCAGCAGAGCCTGGCACCGGCACCGGCAGGCAGGTTGCTGCCACCTAGTGGACAAGAGAGGCCCCCAGCCTTGCAGGGCTGGATCTGAAAGAGACTTGAGAGATGAAAGGAACCTTTGAGAACAGCTTCCAGGACAGAGGAGTTCAAACTGTTGCAGCCATGGAACCCTTCCTGCAAAGGACAGACACGACTGAGGTCTTCATGCCAAACGGATAAACTCACCTCTGCTCTGGCTTTAGAGAGGGGAGGGGACGCCCGTGGGATCCCCTGGGCACTCCTCTAAGCTCAGATGGCAAACAGCTGATAGAATTACCCCCTCCTTGTAAGGATGGGGAAATGGAGATCTGGAGATATGAAGATACTTGTGCAAATATAACTGAGACTACAGCCCAAATCCCTTGTACAAAACGCACTTCGGAACTTGCCCAGCTAACCTGTACCCTCAACCTCAAATAAGGACAGAACACAGCTTTTTTTTCTTAAAAATGATTTTATTTTATTGTTTTGAGAGGAGAGAGAGAGAGAGAGAGAAATAGGAGGGCCCAGGGCAGTCTTCACAGTTGCACATCATTTTTTGTCACATGGTTTCATTCCACGCAGGTGGATGTGGGGCAGGAACCAAACCGGGGGCCTCCCGCATGGAAAGCAAGCACCTTGGCCATTGAGCCATCCCAGCAGCTACCAGTCACACTGCAAGAACACCAGGTCAAGCTACCTGGGGCCTGGAACTCAACCACTTCTTTATCTTCTTGTCTGACTCACACCAGTTTCAGACCCATGATAATCTCTGTGCCCCTCTCAATAGTTGTCATGGTGACAGGAACACAGCAATGCCCACTGCTATCTCAGGATTGCAAAGAAGTGTCCTGTGGGCAGCAGCCCCCGTAGGACACACTGGGGAAGGGGACAAGAATATGTGAAGCATGGACCCCGTGCTGAGCCCTGTGCGGAGCATTTTTACGTCTGTCATCAACAACACTGCGATGTGGATATTCGTCTCCTTAGTTTTTTTGAGAAGAAAAGTAAAAGATGTTTGAAGCATTTATGTAATTTACCCAAGGCCTTCCAAGCAGGTAAGTGACAGGGGGCAGAGTCAGAATCTAAACTCAAAATCTTTCTAATTCTAGGACCCGTGTCCTTTCCACTAAACTCAGCTGCCTTCTGGAACGAGAAATCGGAGCAGTCCAGCCCAGCTTGGCACTTCATAGTGTCCGTAAGGATTGCTGCAGTTCACTGGTGTGACAGACCTTACCGAAGAGAAGGCATGGCCTCTGCCTCCCGCCTGTCGTAGTCTAGCTGGGGAGGAAAGTAAGTTCATGGGAGAATGAAGACTAACGTGCATCCGCCTTCCTGTGGGTGCCAAGGAAGGCTTTACAGAACTGGGAGCCCCCGACATAGAGCAGCTTAAAGCTGAGAGACGGGGTGGAAGTGGCACAAGACACTCAGGAGCCAGGATTCCACCCCTGGATTTGCCACCTGCATCCTGTGGGACACTGGGCAAGTCTCCTTACCCTTGTCCCCCAAATGAAGGGGCTATTCTTAAAGGCTTAAAGCCTCCTGCTCAGCTCTGTGCTGGTGTGACTTCAGTGGGGGTGGCGTTAGGAAAGGAGCCCTGCAGGGAGTGCTGGGCAGCATCGTGGGAAGGAAGGGTTGCGGACAGATACAGGAGAGGGAAATGGCATTTCACACTGAGAGGTTGGCCCGGGCAAGGAAGGGGGAAAAGTAGCTGCTAGTCAGAGTTGGCAAGCTCATCTGTCCTCAAGTGCTCGGTAGAGATTAGATTTGGCACAATCCACAGGGAAGAGCATCCATAGGCTCTTTGGGGGTCTCTAGTCATCTTCAGGATAGACGTGGTCTTAACCAAGAGACCCTTCTGCCCTGAGGCTAAAGCTCCCAGAGGGCCCCCCGTTTCTGGGCGTCATCACTATACGGGCTCCTGTGCTTGGCTGTGTTCTCTGGCTTTGGCAGCAAACCTTCCTGGAGGGCAGAGGAGTAGAAATGATGCAGTTGTCCCCCAGGCTGGAGATCCTCAGACTTCAGGAGACCATCGGGTTCTTCCTTCCTAATTCCCACCTATTTGCTACCCGCATTCCCACCTGCTGCCTACTTCAGAGACAGGTGCCAGCCATAGAAAAAAGCAGCTGTCATAAATCTGGGCCCCAGGGCCCCAGTGGGACCTCGCTTCTCAGCCCACCATAGCCGTTGACGCAAGCAAGGACACTGGGGACAATACATTGTATCTGACATAAAGCCCTCAGCCTTCCTTGGTGCCAGAGACTTCCAAATTCCAGGATTCTTCCCCTTCTCCAAGGCTATCTAATCTCCCACATCAGCGTTCTGCACACTTTCCCTGTAAAGGTGTGAGCGGTTGAATACTTGCCTTGCAATGACAAGATCTGCGGTTCGATTCCTGGCCCTGGCCCGTGCTGAACTGAATGAAGCATACTGGTCACCGCCAGGATGGCACAGGGGCAAAGGTTTTTGCCCCTAGTGGGGTTCCCGCCCCACACGATCCCCTATCCACCCGTGTGGAATGAAACCATGTCACAACTAATGATGTTCAACTATGGAGACTGCTCTGGGCCCTCCCACTTCTCTCTCTCTCTCCCACCTTCTCTCAAACAAACAAATTAGGGACAGAGTAAATACTTCACACTTGGCAGGCCACACGGCCTTTGTCGAAACTGTTCGACTCCACTGTTGCACGGTGAAGGGGCATCGTTATGTACCAACGAAACGACTTATGGATACTAAAGATATAATTTTCATGTCATGAGAGTATTCTTTTTTGGATATATTTCCAACCATTGAAAAATGTAAAAACAATTGTTAGCTCGTGAACTATCCAAGAACATGTGGTGGGTGAGCTGCGCTCAGCCCACGGGTTGCAGTTTGCCAATCCCTGACTTAAGTGTTTGCAGCTTGTTTAGCCAAACTTAGATGGTCCAAGACTTTCACTGACCATGCATTTTCTGGCTAATTCAGGGGGTCTGACCTGTCCTCCAAGGATGACAACAGCTTCAAGCTCCTCCAGAGTAGCCAAGAGAGAGCTTCGCTCTCCCGAAGTAGCTTGGTTGGAAGGTGCTGGAAAGACAACCCCTTCCCTAACCATCCAGTGTCCTTTGCAAAGGTATTAATTCTCTTCCAACTGTAAACTGGCTTCTCCAGACCCAGGACATTTCCACTCCTTCTGTCTTTCAGCTTCACACACCCGGGCCGTGCCAAAGCGCCCCAGCCTCTCCCCACTCCTTTTTTGTTCAATTCTCAACCCCAGCGTTGCCAGAGTTCTGGAACCACTGTCTTTATTATAAAAGGAGGCCTTGCATGCAAGGAAAGCTGGAGAGAAGTCAGCCAGAGGCAAGTTCCTGGAGAAGAGGGATTTTAAGTTGGGCTTGGAACAGGGAGAGGGACAAGAACCGAAAAAGGGAGGAGTGGCGTTGCAGACAGAAGCAGGAGAGGGTGAGCTCTGGTAGGTGACAGCGAGGGGACCGCTGCACACGGAGGCCATATGAAGTGGAAGAGCTGAGCCTGGGGGAATCACTCAGGGTGAGACAGCCTGCTCGACCCCGACGACCCCGACTCAGAGTAGCTTGAGGTAACAACATAATGGGTGGGAGGGGCACTCAAGGGCCTTAACTTCCAGCCCTCGTTCCTAACCCCAGCCCTGCTCTCTCTATTCCTTCATCTATTCATTTGACAAATATTCAGTAATTCCCCTCCAGAGCCAGGCATGTTTGGTTTTGGGGAAAAGATTAGGAGTGGTTAAGGGAAAGAAGCAGAAAGGGACAGGAGCATGGAATCACCTAAGTGCCCTGCCCTCCAGAAATACAGTCAAGAGAGAACACACAGGCAACTACAAGCCAATGAAAGCGCTAGATGCCTCACGGGAATGTGGACAATCAGGCCGGAAGGGCGGTCATGGACCTGGGGAGGCACATCAGTAGAGGTTTTGTGGAAGAGAAAGAATTGGAGCCAGGACCTGGGGAGGGGGAGGAGTGGGAAGGGAGAGTTGTGGGGGGAGGTGGGAGTGGGCACCAGATGTATGGTGATGGAGGGGAAGCTGATTCTGGGAGGTGAACACATAATGCGATGCATGGGTGATACGATGTGGACTTGTACATCCGGAAACTGTCTAATTGTTACCAATCAATGTCACCCCAATAAATTTAACAAAAAACAAAAAAACAATAAAAAACAATCTTTGGAAAATAGAAAAAAAAAAAAAAAAGAATTGGAGCCAGGACTCAAAGGAGAGGGGACATCTGGACCTGGGAAACAGGGAGGGGCTGTCCAGGATGAAGTGACATGGTGAGCAAAGGGGGTGAGGTGAAAGTATGGGGGAGGGGGAAGTATACAGCAAGAGCAAGGAGCTCATTTTTTTCCCAGTGGGGGTTATGGACATTCCTTTTGAGGCACTTTTGCATTGTGTGCATCTGCACCGTACAAAGCAGGTCCTATGGCATCCCTGCTGCCTCCCATCCTCTTCATCAAATGCCAGTACCCACTGCCCCTTTCTTTTTGCATTTTATTATTTTATTTTTTAAAGATTTATTTGATTGAGAGAAGGTGTGTATGTAAGAGAGAGAGAGAGAAGGGGGGAGGGCCCAGAGCAGTTGCCATAGCTGCACATCATTGGTTGTGACATGATTTCATTCCACACAGGTGCATGTGGGGCCGCACAGGGTGGGAACTGAACTGGGGCCTCCTGCATGGGAGGCGAGAACCTTCGCCACTGAGCCATCCCCACAGTTACCAGTTGTGCCACAGATCAGCATATGGGTTTGCATGGGCTGGGGCTGAGAATTGAACCCTGGACCTCATGATTGTGAGGCAAGTGCTCAACCTGCTGAGCTATCCCGGCATCCCCTCCTTTTGCATTTTAAAACAATACTCCCCACCCCGTGGGAACCGCTAGCTAGGTTTGTGAAAGCAAGCAGTAAAATACAAAGTTAGACTAGAAAAGTAGTGGCCAGACCATGGAGGGCCTCAAACCCCGGGACAAGACACTTGCATTTTATTAAGCAAGCAAGGAGTGGCCACTGAAGGTTTTTTCAGGAGGGAGGAGATGGGATGGGCTTTAGAAAAATGAAGTTAGGAACAGAGTGCAGGATGAACAGAAGCCTAGGAGAGGCAGGGAAATCAGTTACAGCCTCCTGCGACCTCTCACCCAGCGTATTTTCAATCAGGATGGGCTGCTTTACCCACAATCACTGGCAGATGGCAAAGGTCGGGAGAGGTCCTAACTGCACCTCTCCCTGGTGATTGCTGGAATGTCCTGTTAGAAGAGCATTAGCTAAACCAGGATTTGACTAATATTCCATTGTCTCTGTCTTTCGAATCAACCCGATGACGACCACAATAGACAACCTCTTTCACTATCAGACCACACTGCGATTTGTGTAGAACTACAAGGAAGGGAAAGGGCAACCCCTTGAGGGTTCTTTGCCCTCCTTCCTGGCCAGAGTCCACTATCTCCTTAGTAAGCGACCCCAAGGAGCCTGAACAAGGGAACTTACTCAGCCAGACCAAAGGACAAGACAGGGCTTGAGATGCACAGCCCAGAGAAGCCCATGCTGATAAAAGACCATTGTGGAAGCCATCAGGGGGCTGGAGGGGCTAAGCAGCCAGCTAACAGCCCTCAAACATTTGTGAAAAGAATTACTACTCGGCAGAAGTCAAGGCAGCCTGAGGCCCCTGGGCTGCCACAGGCACCTTCCACGGCAGGGAGGCTAACAGCAAAGCCAGCAGGAGCCTGGCCCGCCTGTCTGGGGCTGACTCCAGGCAGAAGCAACCCAGAAGCTGAGGAGGGCTGGAGCCAGAAACCCAATCTCCCACCAATGCCAGCAGCACTGCTGCCCCTTTAACACGGGCCTGGGGAAGAGGAGCCGCCTGCCTCCACCCCCTAGAAGGGTGTCTGAAGCTATCAACAGCGGGAAAGGACAGCCGCAGAGTGGAAACCTGTCTGGAACCTATTTAGGAATTACGCTCTTTCTGCTCGTCTTTAATGCGTTTTCTGAGTCTGGGCACCTCATCATTTGCAGGCCTCGCTATTCTTACAGCAAAGAAACAAAAGTAGGAAGAGACATCTTGATAAACAATGCTGGGGAGGTGGTAGGGAGAGGGGTAGACAGGAGGCTGGTGGGAGCCTCCAGCAAAATGAGGCTCTGGTGGGAGGTCTGGGGTTCAGCGGAGGGTCAGAAGCCGTGTATACTTGTCCATGGGGGCTGGGGCGGGACCAGACCCCTGCTGAGGCCCTGGGAGGGGGGCCCCCCAGGGTCCAGGGATGGGAGAACTCAGCCCCAGGCCCACCCCAAATCTGTGCACAGGTCCACCCTCTGCAGCTGACAGCTGGGCTGATCACTCGGGGGAGGAAATGCAGAATCCAGGTCAGAGACCATCCTCCTCAGCCAGGTGCTGGGCCCAGGGATTAAACAGAGCAGAGGTGAAAGCACAGTCAACCTGAGCACTCCCCGCACGTCGGTTTGTCCTTAAAGAACTGATTTGAGGTGGGTGACTGGCATGGCTCCTCTGTCATAGATCTGCTTTCCCTCACCACATCCCAAATGCAAACTTGGCTCTCTCAAATGTCATTTCCACATCAGAGCTAAGTAATATAAATCCATAGCAGAGCCTCTGAAGCCGTCTAACTAGGATGACGAGGAGTCCCATTTGAAACGCAACAATGGAAGTTTCCTGTCCTGTTCTGGTCAGCCTACATCTAATGTATACAAAAATCAAGCTAGAGCACACCGAGGGCTCTCACATTCATGTATCTTGTCCGTCGCTTCCCTCATGGCAGGGGAGTGTGGCTGGCAGTTGGCAGGCAGGCCCACAACTCCGTTAGTAGTGGCACCAAAAGCCAGAGTGAACGTGCCTCCTAAGAGCCCACCTCATGACAAATCTCACCTGATACCACTGAGGTTCACTTCCAGGTGGGGATGGAGCTGGGACACAGCATAGTGTTTTCTAAAACTCAGAGCATTTTCTGCCTTGCTGGAGATGGTCCCAGCTGGCGATACAAACACGTGCACACAAAAACCGCTAGAACGCTCTGTTCTGACCCCACAAACAATCCCAGAAGGCTGAGCTGGAAGGTCTGCGAATCATTTATTGACAGCAGTTTACACACATTTGTTTTCTTCCCATGGTCGTTTCCTTCAAAGCACAGGCCCCTCTAGAAGGGCAGTCTTGGACCCAGAAAGGCCAGGAACGAACGCAGGGCCCGCATGTCTTTGGCAGGCATGCTCAACCCCGGCAGGATGCGATCCTTCAAGTTGGAATTCCGCTGGGTTCTTGAGACACCAAGGAGGGGGTGGTGGAGAGGAAGTCTTCCATAGGACTCTCATCTCGGTCCAGCCCTGCTCTCTCACTATCCAAGTCCATCCCAATTTAGGACCCTTGGGGGGCGGCAAATCAGGCCCACCCACTTTCACAGGGGCAGATTCTTCAATCCATGCCGTTTGTACAAACCTGTTCCGCTGGCCCGTTAAAGACAAGACAATCAGCCTCCTGAGAGACAGACCACTTCCTCTCTGACCCTCCCCAGCACCTCTTCAGCTGGGTCTGCGCAGAAACTGCTGGAAAAAAAGGAAACCTGCCTTCTCAGTTCAGCGGTGTGCCATCTTCTTCAAATCCTGAATAGATGGTGGGTGGAGGCCATAAGCTTATTCAGGCTGCCTTCTGTGCTCTCTGGCCCATCACACACACGGCTTGGCTTCTCTTCTGCCAACTGCCAGTGCCTAGGATGGCGTTCCAGCAGGCCCTGAGGGTGAGAGCCAAGCTGGTCTGCCCAGGCACTCGGCAATTTTTGGTAAGGATGTGGATAAAAAAGTGGGTGGAAGTGAGAAGAATGAAAGAGTATCATTTGATAACTTAGAGATCTGAAGTGATTTTACTTTTATTTCCTTCACTGTAAGCCAATCATGGAATTTCACAGTGATTCTGGGGTGGGGCACAAGGCAGGCGCTATTAAGAATCCTCGGGCAGGAAGGGCCGGCCTCACTGGGGCAGCTGCAGGAGCACCGACTGCCCGGCCGGCAGGTAGGTGATGTTCCGAGAGCGTGAGAGCTGGTAGGCGATGTCCTCGGCGGCTTCCAGCTTGCGCAGCTCAATCAGCCCGTCGCCAGCAGTGGCAAGCGAGTTGGCGATCAGCTCAGCAGCCTTGGAGTCACCCTCGGCAGAGATGATGGCCGCCTTCTTCTGCTGCTCGGCCTAAGAGAGCGGAGGTGCAGAGAGACCAGGATCACACCTCAGGGCCCTGGGAGGTAGGCCACAGCCTCCAAGGCCCAGCCTGGGTACCTTCACCGGTTCCCAAAACTTGGGGCATGTGCCTCCTCCTCTCAATGGGGTCAACAAGCACTGTCCATCCAATGCCCCCTGTCCTGTGCCACCCACTTCTCATCACTGCAGGGATACATTTCTGTCGGCTGCATAAATATCTGTCTTATTTCAAAGTCTTCATTAATATTAATAGCAACCTAGCCCGGACACCCTGCTCTGAGCCAGGAGCATCCCAGGCCAAGGAAAATAGGGGAGAAATAAAGGTGGAATCAATCCTCAGGCTCATCTTTCCCTCCAGTCCCAAGTCAAAGTGACTTTCACCCAAACCAGCGTGGCTAAGCAGGAGCAGCAGGCAAGTGTGACAGATACTCCCTAGAATTGCCTGTGAGTTAACTGGTTCCCACCCAGGAGCCCAGGCGCCCAGAATGAGATCTCGTAGGCCAAGCTTGTCCAGCCTGCAATCCCCAGGGCACATGTGGCGCAGGACAGCTTTGGATGCAGCCCTACGCAAATCCGTAAACTTTCTTAAAACATTATGAAATGTTTTTGTGATTTTTTAAAAAGCTCATCAACTATTGCTAGGGTAAGTGTATTTTATGTGTGACCCACAATTCTCTTTCTTCCAACGTGGCCCAGGGAAGCCAAAAGGCTGGGCAGCCCTGCCCTAGGCTTTCCCTCCCTGTAGCAATAGGAAGACATGGATCTGCAATGCATGACCTTCAGAAGCATGGGAGGAGTGTAGTACCAAGCCTCCCTGAATTTAATACACAATTTTGAAACTGCTAAACTCAGGCTGACCACTCACTCAACAAATGTTTATGGAGCAGCCAGGATCACCGCACAGTCTTAGCCATGTTCTAGGCTCTGGAGACAGTTCCTGCTCATAGAACTTACAGTCTCTGAAATTAAATGCTGGTCACTCACATATTCCTCTTTTCCCTCATTTGAAGGACTAAAGGGTCTTGAATTAGAATACCAACCCAAGAGAATTCATGGTGGCGAGAAGGGAATAGCAAGAAATAAATGCGCCTGTGCAGAGGCCAGGCAGCACAGGCTGCAAACACAGCATGTCCCGTCACACTCGGGCACATCTGGATGGGCTTGAAAAAAACCCAGCGACGATGGTGCATCTGGAGCAACGTTTGATCCTTTTTGCTGTCAGCTTTCACTGTGTAACTACAGTTAAAAATGACTTCTCAGTGAAGCTGCAAATATTCCAGGAGAAAAATATTTATTTGTAGGAGTGTTTTTGATCTTAGGGAAGTGGATAAAAAATGACCCTTCAGTGATTTAGAAACATAACTTCACATATTCCTCACTAGACCCCAAAGACTCTGGAACCAATTGCAGGAGTACGGTCCCTTCAATCCCCTTCCAATTCCGGAAGGAGATGACAGATGATGAATTTCCAGGCCACCCAGCAAACGGGGAAGCTGAGCACAGGAGTAGGGGAGGCTCCTGCCATCTGGTTGAACACTCACCTTTTCCACCACAAACCTGGCCCTCTCCGCTTCCTGCTGGGCCACCTGTTTGGCTTCTACCGCTTCTGTGAACTCCTTCCCAAAGGTCAGATGCGTCTAAGGGGAGAGAGTGCGTAGAGATGAGGCAGTGTAATTGCTTAGACAACGTGGCTGCGAGGTCCCCACGGCCACTGGAAGGAAGAGGCCAGGAATGGCTCTCACAGCTGGAGGCATCGTTGGGCCAGAATACCCTTCCACCTCCATATCCGCGTCCAAACTGAGTTCATGCCCCAGAATCCTCAGCTGCCCAAACTACCCCTGTACATCATTCTGTCACCCTCACTGCAACAATCTCAAGTAGAAAATAGCCCACGGACACCAAAGGCATCTACTCAACTGACCGTCTCCCTGGAGGAGACCTGTGGGTTCTAGGACCCCCACCACTGACTAATGCTCTTCCAAGATCCTTTGATGATCTGTTTGAAGCCCCCAGAGAGGCCAGATGGAAAACTGAGCCCCTGAGAGTGAGGGATGCAGCTGGTTCTCAGGGATTCGAGAGCTTCATGCTCCGTGCTTATGGATTAACCAGTCCACGGGTTTCTCATAGCACCTCCTCCACAAAACAGGAAGAGGATGAGAGAACGTGGAACACAAATCATGGCATTCCTGATATGTGAGTGCTTCTGGTAAAGGGTTTAAAAGGCAGGGAAAGCAATTGCTTAGGGAGATGGTTTAAAATTCTGATTACCCACAGACCTTCCCTAATAGCATACATTGTTAGGGACACAGCTGAAGTGACCACCTCTCATGATCATGCAAACAATGGGACCAGATCTCAGAACTCCTAATGCCTCATCTAGAATTATTTACTTATTTATCCAACTTCTTACTAAAAGGAAGACATAAATGGGAAGAATAACATTGGTTTTGCTATCAAATTCTACTGGTTTCATTTCCCCCTCCACCCTCCTAGCCTCTGCCTTCTTTTTGGGGGTTTACTATAAGTAGCTCAACATTTCTCCTGAAGGATAAACCCCAGTCCCACTGCCTTGCAGAACTTTTAACACTCCCGACTCTTAAACTGCAGCTGTTCTACTTTGCCTACTCCATTTCTGGCCCCTTGCTCAAAGTTGGGGAAGAAAATACAATCCTGAGAGATGAAAAATGAAATGTGCAATTAAGGAATAAAATTTCTTTCTAAAAGGGCCAGCTGAGGGCAGCAAATTCCCCATGAAATCTAATTTTCTTCTCACACCTCTTAGATAGAGTTTCTTGTGGTCAGCCCACATTTCCCCAGAATGGACTATGTGGTTAAAGTCTAGCAAAATGCCAAGCTTCTCCTTAGGTTTTTACTTGGCATTTTTCTCACAGCCAAGGTGTTCAGATTAACAGCAAGTAGGAGAGCCTGAGGAATGGCCCCTCAGAAGAGCCAAGTGGCTGCAGTCTGGCATCTTGCCCGTAGAGGGAGCCCGCAAGCCCTTCCACTGCTGGCAATTGACGCAAGGTGAAGCTGTGCCCTGCGGCTAGCACTGGGTGTCTAGAGTGTGACTATTTAAACAGCTGCACAGATGCTGAGCGGGAAATGGGGCCTTTCCCCAGCGACACACAGGAGAACTGAATAGGAAACACTCTACCTCACCACCTGAACAAATCACTCCAAAGGATTTTTCCCAGAGAATCTAGAAACATGACCCTTCCCCTCATCTCCTTGATCTGAAGTGCTATCCCGCCTGTATTGCTTCCCATCTGAGTTATGGCATTCAGTGTCACATCAGTACACAGATATGCAGGCTCCAGGAGAGTTTTCGCCTCAGAGATGTCCCTTGCCCCCCACCCCAGACTTGGGGGAACAGAACCATTCATTTGCACTCTATCACCTTTCACCGGGGTTCCCAGAGCTCGCTGCACTGAGCTTTAGACCCTAAGTGTTAGAAACTTCCCAGGGGTCACCCTGGGAGGTCTGCACTAGGGAAAAGGACTGTGAGTGGTTCTCTAGAATCATCAGGCAATTTCTTCCTATGTCAAACAGGATTCATCAGACATTACTTCCTGGGGACCTCTGGGGGACACTCACAGGAAAAACTCAGGGCTTGGTTACCCCCATGGGAAGGGCCGGAAGTTAAAAAAAAAAAAGAAATGCGTGTCGCAGAGGTAAGAGAAAAGAACCCTCATGTGAAAACAGACCCAAGGAGACAGCCTCAATCCATCAAGAAGTTCCCAGGATTTCAAGTCTCACATCTAGGAAAGTGGAAGGCAGGAACTAACAGTGCCTCCCCAGAAATGGAGCTGGGCACCTCAATAGCACCGACACCCCTCCCTGCAGGTTCCCCAAGGAGCTTACCAAGGACACGTCATCCAGGATGAGCCCGAAGGTTGCGGCTCGCTCAGTAAGGTCGTCGCTCACCTGCCTGGAGACCAGCTCTCGCTGGGTGATGAGTTCGCCTGCATCAAAGCGAGCCTGGTTCCAATGGAGGGCAGAGGATCCAGTCAAGATGAGGAGGAAGCAGAAAGAGGATCAGGAAAGTGCCAGCCACATCCCAGCCCGCCCACTGCCGTGCTCTTCCTGCCACCGAGCGTCCTCGGCTGCTGGCTGAGGCCCTGTCCACTCACCACCACCGACTTGAGGATCTCTGTGGTGATGGACGGCAGCACTCGCTCGTCATAGTCCTCGCCGATGCTGGTAAAGATGCGGGGAAGCTGGCTCGCCACCGGCCGGAAGAGTATGCGCAGGGTGATGTTGACGTTCTGTAAATCTGAGGGCAGAAGACAAATACTGAAGTGTATTTATAAAAGCCACAGCGGCCTTCTATAGGACTCTCCTACCCTAAATTTACTACCATTTATAAGTAAAGCTGCCGATTATAGACGCTAGAGGACAAGCACATCCATCTGGTTTCCTTGGTAAGGAACCCAGCAGAGCACCCTTAATGACTTCTTAAAGGTGATGATGGCTTTTCAGAATGTCCTGAATGCCCTCTGATATAAGCTATTACGATTACATGTCTGGTAGGTGCTGTGGGATATTCTGACTACTGAATAGTTTGACAGGCCAATGCCAAGAGTTCTAAGGTGAGGCCTTTCCAAGGCCTGGTGAACGTGGTCCAAGACAGGAGCATGCCTTAGAGAGGTTTCCAGGGGTCCAGAGGAAACAGCCTACCTCGGAGTCCACCTGCAGTCCAAGGGCCTGGGTTATATCGTCCCACTCTGCTGTTTACTAAATATGTGACCTCACTAAACCTCAGCCAATCTCAGCTTAGTTTCTTGTCTTCTAAGAATGGGAAAGATTTCATCTGCCTTCCAGGCACACTGGGGGAAACTTGATAGAGAAAACAGATATAAAAAAAACACACAACAGACACAAGGGAGCAATCAGAATTACCCAGAGCCTGCTTCTCATTACTTGGTCTAGTCAAAGGACCCAGGAAGGGAAATACAATTTCCCCTGACAATTCAGGCCTGCTCAGAACTAAAGTACTATCACAGCTTGCTTGAAGCCATCAACAATATGGACCAATGGCTCATGAGATAAGAGTCCTGAACCAAGCACCAACACAAGTCCCCGATCTCTGGAAGTCCCTACCAATAGTTTTGAAGACAGGAACATAATGCATCCTTAGAACAAGTGCAAAACAGGAGAGAAAGAAATCCCAAAGAGGTGGGATGTTTAGAACTAGGCTTTTAAGTTAAAGTTTCATGTTTCTCAAAGAATGCCACCCCACCTTCGATATCCTCTTTTGTAGCAGGCCAGCCAGACCCTTCACAGGGGGCTCCTTCCTCTCGCTGGCCAGAAGACAGATACAGGACTGAATATGCAGTACCAATTTACCCTGCCCCTCCTCTGCCCAATATGCTGCTCACTCCATAGTTCTAGCTGAGGCCTAAGCTGCTTGCCCAGCGACCCGTGGGAGCTAGCTGCTCTCCTTTCTGCTCTCTGAAAAACTGTGCAACCTTGGTTCTAATACTCACCATGCCGCTGTACCTGTTTGGTCACATGGCCATCTCTTTAGCTAGACTGAGCTCCTACAGGTCCCTGCTTTGGTTATCTTTGAAATACCCACATCCTCCAACTCAGCACAAAGCCTAGCACAGTTACAGGAAGCAAACATCTGCTGAGGATAGCACTGAAGACCCCAAGTGTTATTGAGATGATAAACCAACATCCATGTGACCCTCTCCCTCTTGCTGTGTGGCAATGTCACTGCTAAGCCAGCACCTGCTAGTCCATTTACTGCCTAGGTACCTCTATATGTAGGATGAGGGGGAACAATGATAGCAATTCATTTTAAGCTCCAGCTGGAAAGCCAATGACGTGTCCGACACCAGGAGACCGCTCTCAGGGATGTGGGACTCAGCCAGAGACAATGATGTGAGGTCAGAGCTGTTGGAAACAGAGGCCTTAGAAAGCAAGGCAAAGGGCAAGTCAGCCGTGAAGGCAAACAGAATGACCAGGGGTCGCTTTACACAGTCACCCTGGGGAATAAGAACTGATGGGAAGGGTCACCCGAGGGAGCCAAGGCACTTAGATCTCTTTAAAATTGGATCACCATGTAACTCTTGAAATAGAGCTTTGGGTATTTTTCTAAATTTGTCCAGTTGTCTGTGTATCTTAAGTATGTATTTCTTTCTATTAATCCATATAAAATTCTCCAGAGAAAACATGCTAGGAATTCTTGTGTGAAGTTCAACCTCTTCTCGATCCCACAGCACCCCTTTCCCCATCTCTACCTCACCCACAGGCAAGACTCACCTTTGCTACCAGTGATTACTGGCACGTTACGTGGTCGAGAGCGGCAGTCAAAGAGAATTGGTTTCTGTACCCAAGGGATGAGAAAGTGAGTCCCTTCCCCTACCACAATATCCTGCACTCCACGGAACCGGTCGAAGATGACAGCTCTGTGCCCAGCATCCACTAGGAAGGAAGGATAATGAGGGGTCAGAAAATCCCTGCACCCTTTAACCGAAAGAATCATGCCTTTGAAAGATCCCTGGTGCTTTCTGCTCACTATTAAGTCTCCCCTTTTTGGCTCCATCTTCCCTCACTTCTGGTCTCTAGAGGGTTCTAAATAGCTATAAAACTAAGCAATCACTTCCTGTTCCATGTGTCCTCCCAAAGATTTCAGTAATAGGATCTATTCTCTGCATCTTTTCTCCTTGAAACAACTGACTGCTTATTTTCTGATTAATGCTCCCCTCCCCCCGCATTCCCCAAATTTCCACCAACACATTTCCAGAAATCATCTCCCATAACTTTCTAAAACTCTCTAAGATCTTCACTCTTACCACAGTCCAATCTGGTTCTAATCTACCCCAGTCTCCCCAGAAACAGCACCTTCATTATGGAAATCCTAAAATTTGGAAGGTCCTACTCTTTCCAATAGCTTGTTTTCTCTAAGGGTTTGAGAGGCTACAGAGCTGTCTTATTGATCCAGAAAGAAATTGGTGATGGTGATTGCTGTCCAGCGGAGCAGGGGTGGCCAAAAAGATCAAAGTATAAAGCCATGCCATATAAGTCAAGCCAGCTTTTCTGATCAGCTGCTTTCTCTCTCTGCCTTTCTGGACATTATAGTTCGTCCAAATATCTTCACTCTGAAATGAATCCTCTTCTTGTTGGGTATCACACATGTTACACCCAAGATGAGTCAATCTACTGCTTGCTTTCCAACAGTGAAAGTTCAAGAATATCACAGTTGGAGGGGGTCTTAGAAATAAACGAATTCAATCCCATTGCTTGACCAATGAGGAAGCTGGAATTTGCATAAGGTCAGAGAGCAAAGTGGGAAAAAAAGCCAGTTTAGATCCCTGCCAAAGTGTTAAAAGCTAGGTGATGCATCTCAGAGATATTTTCTCTGCAATGATCCAAATGCAGCAGAACAAAAGCTCAGGACACGGTCATCACCAATCTCAAGCCCTTGATGAGTTATTCTACACACAGATAGAAGAGAACAAATAAGAGCTCCATTTCAGCTAGCCAGTGAAATCCTGACACCCTGCGGCATTTGGGTGGTACAGCATCACTTTGAATGAACAAGAGCAACTGGAAACATCCAACCAGACACCAGGCTGGGAGGCTCTTTATGAATAAAGACCAAGAGAACCTATGGCTAAAAGAGCTGGGACTCTGAAGACAATGCAATCACATGGTGTGGGATGGCAGTAGGTGAATCTTCTTGGTCACAAACACTTTCAGAGACAGCAGCACTACCACCATGAGTGTCCCATGGGCTGTGCAGAACAGAAATCCTCCAGCAAAGGGCAGTGACCCACCATTCCTCAGTGCCTCACCATTATACAGGGCAGAGTTCACCACGCCTCCTGCAACAGCTAAGGCCAGGCCGAACTTGCCAATGGACTCAAACACTTTGGCAGCCATGCCTCCTTCTGCTGGACCCGCTCACACCTAAGAGGGTAAAAAATAAAACAAAAAAACTTTTTTGTTGTTGTTGTTTAATGATCCAAAATCCTGAGAAAGCCCTCTCTGTTGCACAATATTCATTTCTCAAGCTGGCTATTTATTTCCTATTCCTGAGAGCTCTAAATCATCTAATGAAAGATGCCTAATACATAATACTCAATAGCTTGGAAAACTATAGTATCAGTACCTCTACTTTTTTCTTTTTCCATTTGTTTCTTTTTCTACCACTTAAGAAAAGGGGTTTGGAGCACCTGGTTCAATAATGGGAATGAGGCATGGGCTCAATTCCACACTCAACCACCCTCTCATTTTCTGGAAAAGCAGGCCCCAAGGAGAGAAGCTGTGTGGCTAGTTCTTTGCAATTCTGATTTGGAAAAATAACCCAAAGAATGTGCTACATGGTGATTTCCACAGAAAAAGTAACAATAATAGCTAGCCTTTATACCAGTCTTCTAGTGACATTTATTTAATCCTCACACCAACCCCTACGGAAGCAGATTATTACAGATGAGGAAACTGAGACACACAGAGACATTACATGAGGGGCCCAAGTTCACGCAGCAATTAAGTGGCAGAACCAGGATCAGAAACTCGAGGTCCAATTCTAGATGACACAACTTAACTCATCATATGGCTTCTCAACATCAGGTATCAAAAATGGCCTGTTAGTATGGAAGTAAGAGCTGGATAACATTCTGGGGCCAAGATAACAAAGAACATGGGAGGGTGGGGCTGGGTTCTAGTTAGGTCCCACTCCAGCACTTAACTTTTTAATGCCCCGCCCCATGGTCGTCGTCAACTTCAGTCTCAAATCCTCCATTCCTTCCTTCCCAGACTTCAACCCGATACTACCTTGATCTTCCCTTGTGCATTTAAATATCCCTTTCCCAAAGCCAGGACGCGGAGCCCTTACCACTCAGCATTTCCATTTCTAATAGCTTCTGGATTATTCCTCACCCTGCCCCCATACACACCTCCTTTACTCTACGCAACTCCTGCCTCGTCCAGGGCTCACTCCCTTTCCCCTCACCCCTTTCCCACAAGGCGGACCTACGCGTGCACATCGCTAGCCCAGACTGCGAATGACAGTGCAGAGAGGGACTACAGAGTTGCCCCGTCGCAAAAAGAGCAATTCCCCTCCACTCTCACCTGCTTCCAGTCTGACCTCCACATGAATTCCCCAGCCACACATACTGCGCACGCGTCCGGCAGCCCCTCCTCTTCCCCGCCTGCCTTCCAAGATCCTGGCCTCCGATTGGTCTGAAGAAGCGCTGTGCATTCTGGGAAGGGTGGCTTGCAGCCATACTCTGATCCCTTTGCTCTTCGCAGATGAACTACAATTCCCATACAACCATGAAGCTACTGGCCCACGCTAAAACACCTTCTCTCCTTGGTGGTAAACGCCGAGAGTTTGCCGCAAAGCCTTTCGGGGGTTGTAGTTTCTTGGTAATAAATGCACGTGCCTATTCTGAACCGATGTTAGATCCTCCCAGAAGATGGGCCCTAGGGCCGTCGGAAACAGTACCTGGTCCTGTGGCTGGTGACAGAGAAGGGCTGGGGCAAGTTTACTGCTGATTAAAGAGCATGCGTGGGCAGCTTGGAGAAAGTTGCGGTGAAATAACTGGTGGGCTGAGAGACCTTGAAGGAAACCCAGGAGTAGTCTTAATTCACAGCCCTGCCTAGAAACATACTCAAGAGTCGTGGGACATTGATTGCCAGAACCAGAGAGAACCGTAGAAAGCATCTGGATAGGAAACGAGGCCCAGAGAGAGGAAAGGATTCATTTAGGGTCAAGCACCGATTTAGCAAAGGGGCTGGATCTTATGGACATAATTTTGTCAAAAGCGTCTTATTTGGAATAGTACAAATAACTAATGTGTAACCTTTACTCAAATTCATCTCTTGCTAACAGTTTCCGCCCTCTTGCCTCATATTCTCTCTCTCTCTGTATTTTCTAAGAATAAGAACATCCTTTTATATAACTTGAATAACTTTACCTGCTGCATTCTAGTTTTGTCCATTGACCCAATAATGAACTTCATAGCAATCTCCCCCAGCCCCCAACCCCATACAGGATACAGTCTAGCATCAGGAACTGTATTTATTTCTCATGTCTCTTTAGTCTCCTTTAATCTGAAAATTTTCCTCAGCCTTCCTGTCTTTTACTCCATTAAAAAAGAAGAAAAATAATGTTTTTAATTTTGGGCTTGTCTAATGTTTCCTCATGATTAGATTCAGGTTTTGCATTCTGAGCTGGGATACTACCTAAGTGGTACGTGGACACTTAATTTTGATGAAAGCTGGCCCATTTCTGGATTCTAGTAAGATTGAATTCTTTCAACTTCTTTTCCTTTCTCTCCCCTCTGCTCCCCTTCTCTGTCTCCACTTGGCACAATCAAATGACCAGAGATATTCATGGCAGCACTCTTCAGGTAGTATGAGGTTGCCCTAACCGACCACATTTTTTTCCTCTGACTACTAGAATGCAAGCTCTGTGAGAGCTGAAAGTTTAGTTCTATTCCCAGAACACAGACTAGTGCTTGGTGCACAGTGGGCACTCAATAAATATTTGCTGAATGAATAATGAAGGACATTGAAGTTGCTGATTAGGCAGGCTCTGGCCAGCAAACACAGATAGGATGCACCAGAATCCTCCAAGGATAGCCTTAGTATTGTTTGCTTCTATTCTAATCTCACTAACAGGAATGCTGGAAAGATTAAACCAATTTTTATATCATGTTTTATAATTTTCAAATCTGTGTATCAGTGTTCCACGTGAGCATCATTACAACCCATTGTCCCTGTTTTACAGATAAGGAAGTTGAGGTTCTGGGGCTAATTGACTTCGCCTGGTCATTCCTCTAGTTAGAGCCAGACTGGACTGGAACACAGGTCCTCTAGGTTTAAGTCCTATATTCATTCCATAAAATTATGTCCTGGGAAGCAATGGTAATGGTAAAGCTCATGTGACATGAGACCATTGTGTAGACCTGGGCTAGTTGTAGGTGGAGATACAGGAAAGATGAAGGATAAGGAGACTGAAGAGGGTATTTGGGGAGAATTTGGTTGTGATGAGGCAAAGACTAGGGATAGAGTTGGTACATCAGCTTTAGGATTGAGTCCAATCTGTTGCTACATAGGGTATTTCCCCCTTCAGCCCCACTTTTCCCAGTTCAGGTGGGCAAACTGGGGATTAGAATAACTGTATCTTGAACACTGCTTATGGGCCAGTTGCTGCATAAATACATACTCTTACTTAACGCTGTTTTCATATCACCATTTGGAAATGAAGAAATGAAGATTCAAAGGAGTCAAGTAATCTGCTTACAGTCACACTGCTGATAAATAGCAGATAGGTCTGATACCATAGCCTGTGCCCTTCCACGCTGTGGCAAGGGGTGCTCTGTAAGTAATATCCAAACAAGGGTTGATTCTACTCCCTGGCTCAATGCCAACATGGGAGGGTGGTAGTTAAAGCAAACAATTATAGAGCATCTCTTTTTCTTCATTCATTTTACACACATTTTGGAGCCCTATCATGTCTTAGATGATTGGGGATATGAGTGAATCAGTAAGGGAGGTCTTGATTGCAAGTGATAGAAAAGGGGATTTGGGGTGCTGGGATAGCTCATCAGGTTGAGCTTGCCTTGCAACCATGAGGTCCAGGAATCCGGGCCCCCATCTGTGCAAGTCCAAATGCAGAACTGTGGCATGCCTCTCATGTGGGAGGCCCCCAATTTGGTTCCCACCCTGCACAGCCCCACATCCACCTGTGTGGAATGAAACTTTGTTGAAACTAATGATGTACAACTATGGAGACTGCTCTGGGCCCTCTCCCTTCTCTCTTTCTCTACAAATAAAATTAATCTTTTTTTTTTTTAAAGATTTATTTTTATTGTTTTTGACAGAGAGAGAGAAAGATACAGAGACAGAGACAGAGAGAAGAGGGAGGGCCCAGAACAGTCTCCATAGTTGCACATCATTGGTTTTTCCACAGTTTCATTCCACAGGTGGGTATGGGGTTGCACAGGGCAGGAACTGGGTCAGGGTCTCGCCCCGGTGAAAACTGAACTGGGGGCACTCCCCAGTTCAGCATGTGGGTCTGCATGGACCGGGGCCGGGATTTGATCCTCGGTCCCTGGCACCACAAAGTGAGCACTTAACCCACTGAGCCATCCCGGCTTCCCCCATTTTTTTAAATTAAAATAAAAAGGGGACTCAATTGGCTTAAGCAATAAGGAAATACATTGTATCAAATCACAAGTCCCAGGTTAGGGCAGTTCTGGGGTTTTGGTTAATTTAATGGCTCATTAAGACCATCAATGATGCAGAGTCTTTCCCTGGCCTGTGCACACCCACGTGCTGAACTGTTGAGCTGCGTGCGGGCGGGCAACTGGTAACCACTGAGCCCCGCGGTGAAGGTTCTCGCCTCCCATGTCCCCCAGTTTGGTTCCTGCCCTACAGGGCCCCACATCCACCTGTGTGGAATGAAACTATGTCACAACTAGTGATGTACAACTATGGAGACTGCTCTGGGCCCTCCCCCTTCTCTGTCTCTCTCCTCTCAAAACAATAAAATAAATCTTTTTTAAATTTTTAAAAAAGAAAACAATTACAAAGGATGAGAGCCACAACAATTAGGCAATGTAAGAAAACATCTATTCTTAGGCAGAAACACAACAGGCTTTTAGCTAAAGGGACATTTATCTTCTTTTGTATGATATTTAATTTTTTGGATTGTAAAATATGTAAGATGTGTTCACTGTAGACAATAGGAGAAGAGAAAAGCATACAAAAGCAAATAAAAATCTCCTCTACCAAACATTCAGGAATAATCATTGTTAAAAATGTGGCCTTTCCTTCATTTTTAATGTATAAATAATCAGGATCAGACTATATGCAGCTTTATATCCCACCATTTCTCACTTTACATTCTCATGTGAGAATTTTCCTGTCGTTAAATGTTCTTTGGAAGTGTGGGGGAAGAAAAATAGAATAGGAAGTGAGGAAGTGGAAATTGAGCGTGTCAACAATTCTTTGGGGAAGTAGAGAAATGAGGTGGAAGCTGAAGGATGATGTGGGGAAAGCAGGGGGTCTCCCCACCCTTGGGAGATACTCAGTCCTGTTTGTAAACTGCTGGGAATAATCTGGTGGCGAGAATGATGATTCAAAGCAGGGTCGGGGGGTTCACTGAAGGAGCAGTCCTTGGAAAGGTGAGGGGTTGGGGCTTTAGGGCGAAAGTGGAGGCATCACCATCTGAGAAGAGAGGAGGAGGAAGGGATGGTGCAAAGGCAGGAGGGGTTAGGGTTTGGTGACAGGGTTGGCAGAGTCACGCCTGTGGTTTTTCAGTAGGCTGACCAGGCGTCCTGTTTTAAACAGGACAGAAAACAACGGGACGGTTTCAAACGGTACTCCTGGTCAGTGCAGCCTCACTGAGCTAAAGTCACTGTTGTTTTCTGTCCCACTTAAAATGGCACATCTGGTCAACCTGTTTCTCAGTTAAGTATGTGGTAAGGCAGCAGCTGAGAGGAGGGCAGAGGAGCTGGGGAGGGGAGGTTTGAGGGATGATAAAAAGGCTTGAGATGTCTCATGGGGTGAAAACAAGACCACCAGAAAACCCAGCAGGGCTGCGGGGCAGAGTCGAGCCCATGTGAGGTCTGTGAGCATAAATACCAAGTGACTCCAGTCAGCTATGTGATCCTCTTGGGCAGCCACTCGGCAGGGCCTGGAGAATGCACATGCTAGATGGCACCCCGGGCTGGTGTTTTGCCAGAGGGGTTATGACAACCGGAAGAGGGGACAACAGGGAGATGGGTAGGAGGATTGTGAGGGATGCACCTTAGAGTCTCGGCTGGGCGAGAAGGGGGACGTCAGGAAGGGCTGGTGGCTAGTGAGACAGTGGCTCCTGACCGGGAGGTCTCAATGCGCTTGCCCAAGTGTGGCCACAGGAGGACCCAAGCGAGCGAGCTGGAAGGACAGGAGCTGGTGGTCAGGAAGGGGTGATTGAACTGAGAGGTTTCAGAGGAAGTATGGTGTCTGCTGAGTATAAAGTTCAAGGAGGTGAGTTAAGGAACAGGCAGTAACAAGGTGGGGAGAAGGTACCTGGCTCACAGGAGCTTCAAAGGATCTGGGAGTTAAAATATTATTTTTTATTTTATTTATTTTTATTTTATTTTATTGTTTTCAGAGAAGGTCAGAGGGAGTCTCCATAGTTGTGCATCACTAGTTTTGTGACCTAGTTTCATTCCACACAGGTGGACGTGGGGCTGCGTGGGGTGGGAACTGAACCAGGAGCCTCCCTCATGGGAGGCGAGAACCCTCACCACCATCCTGGCAGTTACCAGTTGCGTCGCAATTCAGCATGTGGGTTTGCATGGGCCAGGGCCGGGATCTGATCCCTGGACCTCATGGTTGCAAGGCAAGTGCTCAACCTGTTGAACTATCCCAGTATCCCTATTTTTATTTTTTAAGGGAAGGTGAGAGAGAGAGAGGGAGAGGAAGAAGAGAAAGAGGAGGGCCCAGAGCAGTCTCCATAGTTGTACATCATTAGTTGTGACATGGCTTCACTCCACACAGGTGGATGTGGAGCTGCGTGGGGTGGGAACCCACTGGGGGGCTCCCACATGGGAGGTGACAACCTTCGTTGCCATCTCTGCCATTACCAGTTGCGCTGCAGTTCAGCATATGGGGTTGTAAAAGGTCCAGTGCTATGAATCGAACTCACACCTCACGATTATAAGGCAAGCGCTCAACCACTGAGCTATCCGGGCCTCCCCATGGGATTTTTAAAGGGAAGAAGGAAGAAGAAATGGGAAGCAAGGGGACTCTTAGCTTCCCTCCAAGCCCTAAGATATTCGGGGTGTGAGAGAAGAAAAGCCTTCAGTGAAAAAGGCTGCAGGAGAGGCTGCCAGGAGGTGGGGGTGACCACAGTGGCTTGGATTTCTGGTGGGAATGGAGGTGAAGAGCCACGTGAGGCACAGGGAGGCTGAACTGGGGACCTTTGGGAAGGGGGTGAGCCTGGGTCTGCAGCTTCCTTTCCTCCAGTCGCTGAGCGGGGTGCCCAGACTCCATCTCCTGCTCCTCTCTCCCACTCACCTGTCTTCTTTGCTGCAACAAATCCTGGAGTGCCGAGCTTTCCCCACTGAAGGGCAACGCCTCAGCCTTAGATCCCCAGTGTCTTAACTGGTGTGTCACCCTCCCCCCTAAACCCCTGGAGGTCAGGACCTCAGTGATTTCTCTTTGAGTCCCCATGCTTGGGCCACACTGCTCAAGGCTGGTGCTCCGCAGGCATGTGCTTGGTTAACCTGAATTCACTCAGGAGGGGAACAGGCAAGCAAACATGGTCCATGAGAATGTCCCATGTCCGGGCACATGAGGACGGACCCAAAAAACCAGAATTATCTTCTGGAGGGCTGTATTAATGTACAGGCTCGCCCCACCCCAGGGCAGTATCTCGGACCCATTTGCATTCGTGTGCCAGCTGGCGTGCTTGTGAGAGGCTGCATCTCATGATGGGATTTACACAAACGACATGTGGCATGACAACGCACCCGCCCACACCGCGCTGAGTGGTCAGCAGTTTTTGACCAAAAACAGCCTGGCCCCATGCCCCACCCTCCCTATTCACCTGATCTCGCTCTGAGTGACTTTGTTTGTTTGTTTCCCTGATGAAAAAAGGCCTCAAAGGGGAACGTTTGGCCCAGGTGGAAGGGGTGAAACAAAACAATGGCCGAAGCCCTGAAAGGCAGCAAAATCGAGGACTTCAAAACGGTTTTGAGAGGTAGAAAAAGCATCCTGATGGGTGTAGTGCATCACAAAGAGTATTTTGAAGGTGACTGAAATTTAAACATGTCAGAATAAATACACAATTTTTTATACATAAATTCTGGGGTTTTGGGGTCCCCCTTGTATGTTAGACCACATTAAATAATGTCTGTGGTTGTCCTAGGGGAGCACTGGCAGGCAGCAAATGCTAGGGGCTATTATTTATTTGTCCTAACACCTCACTGGATAGGTACTTTACCTATTTTATTCTGTGAGACCACAGAATAAAAAGTATTTCGTGAGTGCCCACTGTGGATCAGGAGTTGCGTTAGATCCTGGGAATCCTAAGTGGAAAGGAATGTGCAGGTCCATCTTGGGTTTTGCCTAAATCCCCAGATGCATCCTCCGTCCTTCCCTGCAGACAGGGAGGCCTGTCTTTTGGACCTGCACTAACCCAGCTCACTTGCCAGCTCCTCCCTGGTGGGCTGCGCTGATGGGAGGCCCTGGTAGGAGGTGGGGTGGGAGAGAACTTGAAGTGTTTCCTCCTTGTTCCCCGCTGGCTTCGGGGTGTTTCTGGCAGGGGCCTGACTTCAGCCTCTAGAAGTCCACGCCTCCTTATGGTTCTAGCTCTCCAGGGACTTTTGTCACAATTCTCCCTTGTTCTCCCCTCCCCTGTCACCTAATGCACACAGAGTTGGGAAGACACTGTTCTGAGCCTCCCAGGGCCTCAAGCCTGTGGTTAAGTCCACAGGAGCCTCCTTGGCAGTGGCCTAGGTAGACCAACCGTTTGTGTGTTGGCTCCTCCCTTCCTTCAACACAGCTACTGCTGGGTTGCTCTGTGCCCAGCATGGTGCTGGTGCAAAGCTCAGAGAGAAGTGACAAATGCACGGATCCTTGCCTTCCAGGACTGCCTGAACTTCAGGGTCTAATGCCTGACAGAGTGCAGAATTTGTTGGAAGGAAGAAAGAGATGATGAAAGAGAGGGACAGAGGGCAGATGATCAGGTCTTGTGTTGAGTCAGTCCCATCAATCTATTCTGTCCAGGTCACCGCGCCTGAGGTCATTACCAGATAGGTCTCTGACAGGTCACAGATCCTGTAAAAGGGGCCCCTCTGTTGTAGGGTAAAGAACTGGAGAACCAGGAGGCTGGGTTTAAGCCCCAGCTTTGCCACTCTTGCCAATGCTGTGGCCCTTGGGCAACATATTTCCTTCAGTTTCCTTCTTTGCTAACTGGGGGTGAGCAGACACACCTGTCCTGTTCAAAAGTGGTGCCCCAAAGCCCATCCAGGCTTGTGCAAATGTCAGTGGCCATAGAGTCACATCTAGCCCCTGACCCTGGGCTGGAGGCCCTCCTCACACAAGAGACTTTCTTCCTGCTCTCTCAGAATCGCAGTCACAGCCAGGACTGAGGAAAACGTTTCACCCAAATTGAGTTCCACACGCACCGCCCTCTTCGCATGAAAAAGAAGAAAAGTCATGAACATTGCACTACCAGGCCTGCCTCAGAATTGATGACTAGGCAAAAATCTTCAGCTTCTGAAAGACCATGTGGAAAAAGAAACAGATGGGCCCTGGGACGTGCTGAGGAAGGCTGAGGAGGGCTCTGACTCACCCCTGCCCTCCAAGAAGGGGTGGAGGGGCAGGGAGGGAGAGGGGTGGGGGCTATGTGGAGAACCCACTGGAGAGCTAGGTGTGGTTCTGGAAGGTGCTTCTCCATCTCAGTGGAAGACTGGAGGGATCCAGCACCAGCCACACAGAGTAATCGGGATTTTTTGTCCTAAAAGGGAGAACCTCATGCTAAGCTGAAACTGAGAGGTTCAAGGAGTGTAGACTGCCTAAGCGCCCAGGACCGCAGGGTGGGGATGGCAGTAGACAGTTATTGAGCACCCAGTACACGCATGTGAGGCGCTGTGTCAAGTCAGAGGAACCAGAGGTGAAATGAGCATGTTTCTTGAGCTCTCAGTCTAGGATGTGACAGGGCAGCATATGAGCCCACCCTCATCACAAACCTTGGAAACGTTATCCGTCATGGCCCAGGAGTCTGACCTGGAAAAGAGGTCATCTTGCTGGGGTCAAGCCACAGCTCTGTTGAGAGCAAATATCTCCCAGAGGGGCAAGTGGAGTGTCTGTTGGGGTAACTGGGAATGGACCCATTTTGAAGACTGGTCAGAGGGAACAGACGTCCAATGCGCCAGGGACATGAACTCCAAGCTGACCTGGGAGCAGGAGTAGTGCTCCTCATGGCCGCTAGGAGGAGCCAGTGTCCTCACGAGGATTGCGGGGTGGCACTCTCTAGGGAAAGACCGCGTCCAATGGATGGAAGGGAGAGTGTCAGGGACCTCCCGCCCACACCTGCTCTTTGATGCTGGGCTGTCTCCTCTGTCACACACATGGTGGTGGTGGCACGTGGGTTCCAGGTTCTATGGAAATAGGCAGATTGTACATAAATCGAAAGCAAACCTACACTCTCACCCATCCAACCCAGAGCGTGAGCAGCTTGGGGCGGTTTTGGCCGGGCCGTTCCACCCCTCTGAGCCTCAGTTCTCCCACCTGTACGATGATGGCTGAGGCCCTCTGCTACAGTTACAGCAAGGATTCCATCGCCGCCAGGAGCCTGCTCTGCCCGGGTTCCTAGCATTGCCCGTTCCCCTCGACCTTCGGCCTTCTCTGATTTCTGCAGGTGCACAGCAGGCCTTCACCCTGCCGCGTTTCTGCCCCTACTTACCCCTCCCCTGTCCCCAATTCAGACACATTTCTTGGGGAGGGGTTGTAAAAGGCAGAATCTCTGGGAGACTGGGGACCTCTGTCAAGATCTGTGCTCTTGGTGTCACTTGGGCCTCTTCTCAATCTTCTCATTCCCCAGCAGAGCTCTCCACCAGACCTCCCCACCTGCACACCTGCCAGACACCTGCACCCTGACACGCCCCAGGCTGAACCCTCCACCCCCACTTCAGGCTGCTCTTCTTCTTCACTGTCCCTAGGGGCGACCCCACCACCCTCCCAGTCACCCAAGCCTGAAGTCCAGGTATTAACGCCAACCCCGCTCGTCTCACACTCCCCTTTTCCATATCCACATGGACAAAAAGTCCAGATGGGCTTACGTCTCACTCCCCTGCCACTCCTGCTCCAGGTCAAGCCTGCATTATTTCTTTCCGGAATCAGTTGGTCTCTCTGACTCCAGTCTGTTCTCTCTCTAATCTATCATCTATCTGTGCTGCTGCCAGAGAGCTCTTTCTAAAACACAAATCTGATTATGCACATCTCCGCTTTAAAATCTTGGCTATAGCCTTGTGGCCTAAAGATAAATCTGAAGCCCTAGTGAGGCTTCCAAGTCCATTCATGGTCTGACCCTTGCTTCCTAGCCCAAGCTCATTTTCCAGCATGCTTCTTGATCCATCCATATCATGCCTCTCCCCACCCCACCCACCAGCCATGGTCTTTCAGGGTTATTGCCTTGGCAAACATCATCCCCTCAGCCAAGAATTCTGACCCTGGTCTTTGCTCAGTAAACCTGGACTCCTCCTTGAGCTTCCAAGTAACCCAGGCAGGGTTCTCATTGCACTTCTTACATGTCTCTGTGATCTGTCTGCCTCCCCCACTGAGCTGTGAACCCCTATTTAGCGCTGCATCTCCGTATCTAATCAATGCTTGATGTGTGCAAGGGATTGGATACACGGGTTTGAATGAATGGATAAATATATGAATGGGCTAGGAAATTGCATGCTGGGTCGAAATCTTCCCTTTTCCTCTGCTGGAGCCCATTGGGCAATGGAAAGACAGGAGTGGTAGAGGAACAGGTGGGGGAGGCGGGAGGGGGGGGGGAGGGCAGACCAGCCAGGGCCTTGGGGGCCAAAATAAGGACTTTGGATTTTTTTTCAGTAGATCTCATACACACATTTCATCAATGAGCTCACATGCCTCAGAGTGATGCATTATCATCAGCCTCATTGTTGTCATCATCATGTGACTTTTTCTTTTTCTTTTTTTTGGTCTCTGCCCCACAAACATGTACCTCAGGTGAGTCTTCCATCCTCTCCCCGTTTATTTACACAGAAGAATCTGAGTTTCACTCTCAAAGCAGTGAGAGGTCTTTGGGGGCTTTAAGCAAGGGAGTGACATGAAGTGATTTTCATTTTAGACAGATTACTCTGTCTGCCCTGTGAAGAAGGCACTGCAGGGGACAGAGCGGAACTGGGGGTCCAGACGGAGGCTGCTGACATGGCACAAATGAGAGGTGGCGTCAGCTGCAGGGGCGGAGGGGAGGTGGAGGGATGAGACAGGTGGACCTTGGCTTTGGAGGGGCAGCAGACCAGGCTGGCTGATGTACGAGATGGGAGGAGTAAGAGAGGAAAAGGCCTCAGAAGTGAAGGTTCCAGAATTTCTATAGAAGGGCTTGGGAGGCAGCCATGGGTGGGCACAGGGGCCAGGAAACTTGTCTAGAAGCTGTGCAAGCACACCGTTCATAATTAGCCTGTATTTCTCTGGGGTAGGTGAAGAGGGACGCTTACGAGGCGGAGGGTGTGCCTTTCCAAACCACTCTTTAACTTGACCCCGGACACAGGGCCTTTGCGAGGAAGACTCCAGACGCCGCCCTACCCCGTCACTTTTGCTTCTTTGTAGCCCTTATCAAAGTGTTGGCAGAGTTCTCTGCTGCAGCTCCTTTTTGAGTTTTTGGTGCACTTTCGAGCATCGCTTCTGCTTTGTGGATCTTGGCAGGGTTGGATGGAGAGAGAAGAGCTGAGAACTGAGCAGAGGTCCAGGCTGTTGTGAGAGGCAGGCCCAGGGTCTGCACCCCAGGAAGAGGAAAAACCCAACGCCTTAGACTTCTAGCTGGAAGAAGTCTCAGCCCCGGAGGGTGGTAACTGTCCCCCTAGCCCTCCTCTTACCCCCTCCCCCAGCTCAGCCAGCTGCTGGAGAGGGAAGCTGGGGAGGAAGGAGGCCGGGTGATTAAGAGCTCCGGTTGTCAGGGCTGGGGCCAGGGGGCACGCCCCCTGGGTGACATTTTCTCGCATTGTGTCTTCAGAACAAAAACGAGTCTTATTTGAGGAGTTGGAGGGAGGTGGGGGCAGGGGGCCCAGGCGGCCTGTGGAATCGTGGCTCCAGGGAACAGCGATTACTCATCAAAGGCCAGGGCAGCCCTCGTCTTTGTGTGCCCTCCGCAGCCCGCCCGTGCCTGGCCACGGGCCCCCAGCCTTAGACTACTCCGCCCCCCTAGAGCAGGGCTGGGTGGGGGAGGGGTGGGGGATCGTGTGTGGGCAAAACGCTGCCGCAGGTGCAATGGGGAAAGGAGGTGACCAGGGCTGGCTTCCTGGAGGAGGAGAGTGTGGAGATGAGCCGGACTGTGGGGGGGGGGGGGGGGGG